>JZKD02S1755816.1:74845-87152 GCA_000966675.3 Picea glauca
AAAAAAAAAAAAAAAAAAAAGTGTGTAATATATATAGGTATGAATAAATGTGTGCTTGTTATGAACCATAGATTTTCCATTCGCCCAGTGAATCATCATTTTTTGAGCACTCAACACACCCTAAAAAAGGTCTATGACTTTTCTTCTTTTTTGGGCACCACTCAATCTCTTGCATCGACTGTCTTCACTTCAGTTATGAAACTGATACCTTCACTTAATCTTATACATTTCCTTATTGAATTAATTAAAGTGTATTTGAACGTATAACAAAGATTCATCTTAACCATAAAGAGGACTTGACAACTACTCAAGGAATCGACGACCCAAAAGTTTCCCCAATATGCTTCAAAGGTTCGACATCGGTAAAAGTGGTAAGGTGGCGAAAATCGTTTGAAAAGTCAAAGTAGCCGAGTACCGACCCTCATCGACATCGGCCGACGAAAGCGTTTCTTTCCTATGAACAACCCCCGGAAGGATTCCGCTGAAGATCGATAAATTCGATTTCGGTAGAAAAATGTAATAGTAAACACCGCACAAAGGTAAGGAGTAAACATCGCCGAGCGCCGACGCCCGAAACAATTTTCAACGATAAAGGTTCATAAAGTGAAGGCCCATAGAGGAGTTGCGTACTCATTTTCCCCTAATTACCAACCCCGATATCATCGGCGTCGAAGTTTCTATCAAGAGAATATCAATATAAGAATTCACTCAGATAATAGTTGATCCCTGATCCCTACGCTGGGGTGATGTGATGTGACGAGATTTTTTACCTATGTATGTGCCAGATACGCCACATTCAAAGCTGGTAGTTAATTTGTATATCGTGCATTAGTTACTAATTCGTGCGTGAATCAAAAGGATCTGTTAAACCCACCGATACAATGCATCTTCTTCCACGCCTCTGTCATCAACCAATTAAGGTTTATCTGCAGATATTCAAGGGTAATTTATTTTGAATTTACATTTATTACTCGTATTAACTGATTGATATGACTGGTAGTACCTCTCAAATTATATCTTGTTCGAGTCATTGTGCATGGTCCCATTCTGCATAGAAAGGAATTCATAACAAACAGGAGAGTGAATCCAACAACCTAGAAGAAATGCCCAAAGTTCAGTGAGTATTAAGCAATTGTCTTAGAAAGCACTATAGGTATGTATATGCTAATGGTTTTCATACATTCCATTGTTATATGTGCACACCCAATTCTACTCTATACACATGTTCAAAAGGAATTTTAAATTGTAGGAACAATGCCTCTGAAGAATCCTTCCACCAGGAAATTGCCAAGAGCCCCTAAGCTACAAGAATAAGAAGTAGGAGAAGGCTCCTCCCAAGCAGTTGTGAGACAATTAGAATTCACTCCCAAGCCAGTGTCCATCACTAAGACAATCACCAAGGAGCCCTTTATCCAGCCCCCAACATTCAGAGACATGGAGGAAAGTATTGGAGGCAAGATGGCCTTACCTTGTTGGGAAGAAGTTTTCAAGAAAATCAAGAAAGAATAACCCCTCGAATATACCCCACATAGTGATCCTGATACAAGGAAGCTCGACAACGAGGTCCTCCCCATCATTCACAAGGATTATCTGCACATGGTGGTAAGCCGGTCTCCAGTCTTTCCTTGAATTGATCTCCTGAAGTGGATCATTGACCACGTTGATGCCCAAAAATGTTTGATTAATGATGATAATGACGAATGCGTTGGGGTATTCCTGCCATCAGAGGTTCAGAGTTATTATAAGCTCAAATATTTTGAGCTAAAACTGAGCACTGATTTCATCCTGAGTTTCTATGCGTCACACGATACCAAAAAAATCATTTCATCTTGGTGGAGAGAAGACAAAAAATTCAGGAATCGGACTACTGTCTGGTACCCAACAGCCAATCTCAGGGAACCATACAGATATCTCATGGATCTACTCTGCAGGTTACATGGGAAGAAAGACCACTCCCGATTTTCAGAGGCTTGGATGCCTATGGCTTTTACAATTTCCATTTCAGTCAGAGGCTTCAATTGGGGTGCCATCATCTCTAAACATTTGAGCACGTGCATAAGACAGACTCAGGTGACGAAGGAGGGAGATACCCCCACCTTTTACATGGCCTCGTATCTACTAGACATCATCTACGCCAGGAACGATTTCACTGCGATGAACCTAAATTGGCACTCTTCGGAGCTCGTGGTCCATGTATACTTCAACATCCTATGGGAAAACAGGTACAAGAAATCCTATGTTGTTATCTGCGATTAGTTTATTGCATGCATTTACTTCTTGCTCTTCAGGAAAGAATTCCCTAGATTGTCAGATAAAGCAAAGAAGGTTATAGAAATTGGCCACTGGTATTTAGATGAACGCGAAACCTACATCAGGGTTTTCGGCACCATAGGGGCACCCCACTTATTACCCATTTATGTTCCCGACCGGCTAGTGTTAGGGGAAATTTTCTATCAAACCACCCTGCAAGGATACAATGCAACTTTAGTAAAAGACAAGAAGCGAGATTTCATACTGTATGGGTTTCATATTGGATTCTTCATGGTCAAATATATCACGCATGCTAAACAACTTGGGCTAGTTCAATTGGAATTTCGATTCCAAACCGACCAATTTCGCAAACACGATCCCAAGGGATTAGTTCTACAGCACGTGCCATAGGTATCATCTTGTTGTCCCTATGCCCATGACCAGTTCGAGGATGCGTTTTTTACCGTGAAAGCTCAAGACGAGAATATGGTGGCGTCCAGGAAATTTGATCCTCGAGGAACTAGGTTTAGAGATATGAGCTACGAAGAACATGCCACTTTTTTGGAACAGACAGTTCAAGAGATCGGTAGGACTTGTCAAGGAACTGCAACATCTGAATCCAGTGAAGAAATAAGCAATCCTTAGGAAGACATCGAGGCGGTGATGGTTTACCCTGGATCCCCGGTACCAATTAGGGATTCCCATGAATATCAATATGCACAAGAAAGGGGTACGTTGTTACATCAACAAATCGATATGCTGATGAAACAGATGCGATATAACCCATATCTTTTCATAAGTCATGTAGTTTCAACTACTGTCCAAAGTGTCCTGACAGATTTGAATGATCTTAGGTCCACTTTCCCCGATAACTCCCATGGGTTAGACAACCCTAAACCCAAAACATCATTGATCGATCCTTCGGAATAAGGGACTACTCAACGAGAGATAGGTCGGGTCTCGACAGAGACACAAGCACCCAATACCTTGAGCACTCTTATACATATTTACAGCGAGGACGAGAGTCCAGAACTTTCTCACGCCACCCCGATGCAAGTTCAAGAGGAAAAAGGTCTTGAGAAAACTACTTCCCCTGAGCCCGAAGTCCAAGACAATAAGGTCTTCCAAACGGAAATAGGGTCCGAAGGTGGCCTCAACACAAGAGAGTCCAACAAACAGGAAGCGGAAGCAGGTCCGAGTGATGAATCTCCAAAAAAGGAAATCGGTAGTTCTACGGATGATGAGCAAGTAAGCAATGAGTCTGTACCTGATGCCCCCATTGTGCCCAATATTCAAATCCTTGACAAATGACAAGTAGAGGCCAGATATACAAAAAAAAGTGAAGAAGTTCAAGAGTCCACTCCTAAGAAAATATACACCATGGGTAGCCTGAGAAATATCCTCACACGGGGATATCAATAGATACCAGAACCAGTAGACGAAGTAGAAGACATCTATGCGATCTCCTATGATCAAAAGAGGAAGGCCATCGTTCAAAAGACTGCAAAAAAGTGAAGGATCACTTTGGATCAATCCATCGTGGTCAACACAGAAGAGAACTTAATCAACACTGTAGATGCTCACATGTCCAAACTAATCAGCGTAGGAAAATCCCTCTGAGATTCCCCTCAGGATAGAGACAAAAGAGATGAAAAGGAACTAGCCGACACCTTGAAAGAGCTCGAACACCTGTGCCATCTTGTCAAATACTATAAAGGAGCTACACATAGCACTGTGTAGATGAAGGATGAGTTCAATGGATTTTATAACGAGTTCAAGAAGGAAAGACACCCGTTAACCAAGAACATAGTTGAGTTCTAAGAGGATACTCTCATGGAACTCGTAACATGCAAAGAAATGGAGAGGTGGCATGAAAAGGAACAACAAGCGGTAAGGAGACTCGAATACATTCAGGTAGTCCAATAGGGTCGAGGAAAGGAAAATCATGACATTCAGCTGGTTGGAAAAATTAGTCTCAACCACATGAAGAAATCTGTTGAATACAGGGTGAAGATGACTCGAGACTGACACCGAGAAATGCAAGAGCAATGGGCCAAGTGCTAGAAACACTAGGGTAAAATTAATAAAGTGATGAAAGATGTCGGTCTCCCCGAATTCAACACCCCCGATGAATTTACAAACTTGAGCGATGTGTTCAAGATGCATTCCATACAAGACTTGCTTTGGGCCGAAGAATGGGAAAAGATAGCTGATGCAAAGTCAGGGCAAGTACAACAATCCGTGGAACATCCAATCAGATCTCGGACCATGTTGCAACTACTAAACGCCAGTTTGGTAAAGTACCGAACGCATGCAGTAGATATCAGAGGAGTATATTTTGCCCCAATGGAACATCACAGGTTCCCATGTGCCCAAACCTGTGAAGATCTATTTATCATTTGGTCTGAATATGAAGAAAGTCATCCGTTTCAAGAAATATCCCTGATAAACTGTTAAAGAAACTATTGGATGACCGCACCATGTTGCGATTTTTTTTTGGTTCAAATTGTATTTATCCATTAATTTAGGTTGAATTTTTTAATATAAATAGAGACATCTGGTCAAGGGTCGATGGTTGTTGTAAGAACTATTTCTTTTTTGTTGTTGATAATTATTTTGAGACTGCTATGAATTGAGAAGTCCTTCTGGACAAAAGACAAGTTATTTTCATCAGATGTATGTGATTGGAGTTGGATAAGAATTACTTCCTATCTTGTTCCATGAATGATGCAGTAAATGAATAAGAGCAATTAATTATGTTGTCAAGTTATCTGGTGCAATGTTTTGATGTTCTTTTCTTAATGATGAAGATAAATCATTGTGTTGTTATGTGATGAATGTCATGGTAGATGAATTATTTTGCTTACCATGATATTGATTACATATGTGTTTTCTTTCTGTAATTAGTTTTTCTCAGAAATTAATTCGATGTTCATTTGGTTAATGTATTAGTACTAGTCCCTTTGGCATAGAATCACTTCCTTCATGTTTGAGCAGCAGGTTATCCCAAGCTCAGCCTCTTCCCAGTAGTTGAAACTCAATCTTGTTATTTGTCAAGTTGGCTTATGCTGACTTGCATCTCTCAAACTAGTCCCACTCAAGAGAAAATATAGAAAATAACAATCCTACCTTAAGGGAGAGCCTTCACAAGAAAACACAAAGCCCATCGATAAATTGGATGAATCGCAACATCTGGAGAACCATTCCATATCAAACATTGCATAATCTAATTGGGCCTCAGTGGTGGGTTTGGTTCCTGCTGTTGAATCAAGGGATTTAAGACCCATCAATAGTGTCCATAGTTATGACATTTGTAACACTCAATGTTACGTGAGAACACATAGGCACGGTCTACTTGAACATTTCTTTTATAATCCCTACAATATTCAACCTTATGTCCAAAGTTAGTACAATAAAAACAATGACCATAAAATAAATCTTCATGCCTGGGAGTGAATGATCTTCTTTCTGGCATAGTCCTTCTGAATTTTTTCCTTGACTAATCATGATCATGATTGAATCTTCTTTGTGGCTTGAACATGGATGGTATTCTTGAAGATGTATCTTCAATAGTTTTCTAAGATTCAGGTTGACCATGATTCCTTCCTTTGAGTACTTCTGCATAACTCTTTCTATTTTCTTCATTCTTCTTTTCTAGCAATGTAGAGTACTTCTCTTCATTCTCTAGAACTGATGTGGATGTTTCTGTCTCTTCAACATTCTTGTTGAGCTTGACGATTTTGACTCTTAGTGTGACAACTTATTTTCCAATATTCTCAACCTCTTTTTCTTTCTTCATTATCTGAGACTTCATGACCTCTTCTGTTCTCTTTGCTTCTTCAAGTTGGATTTTCAATGTAATTATTTCTTCTTCCAGTCTTTTCTCTTCTTGACCAAACTCTTCCTCAAGTTGGTTTAAGTCATTGGTTCTTTCCTTGAGATGATCCATCAACATCTTTTCTCTCTTTTCTGCTTCTTCCTTTTGTGCTGTTATGTTGGATTCTAAACATTTCTTTTGATATTCTAGATTTTCTTCAATTCTTTTAGCCTCCTCTAGTTGAGATCTTAAATTCTTGATTACTTGCTGATCTTTTTCGGAACCTTGAACACTTTTCTTTTGCTTCATCAATTCTTTCTTGGATGACTTGTTTTCTTCTCTTTCTTTCCTTAGATATTTAATTGCACTGATCAATTTTTCTATGTAATCAACTTCTGCTTCATCATACTCTTCCTCTTCTGAATCTATATGACATGATGAGAATCTTTTTTTTTTTTTGTATCTGCATATTCTTTAGCATTTTCTGAATCTGTGATGGGTGAATAATATATGTCATGTAACTTATCCCAAATTTCTTTGGCTGATGAACATTTACCAACCTTTTTTCTTACCGGTTTAGGTAATTCTTCCCAGATGAAATCCATTGCTATTTTGTTATTCTTCTTCAATTCCTTCTTGGCTGCAGTCTTTGCCCTTTTTGAACTATCATATCCTGTAACAACTGATAGCCAAATATAATGTCCCCGTGCCTATAAAAATACTTCCATCCTTCTACTCCACATCTCATACTTAAACCCATTCTGACCATTAAACATTGGTACTCAATTCTCAGAATAATCCATGATCTCCTTCCAGTGGTTAAACTATTTCCTGAAGGAACCTTGCTCTGATACCAATTGTTGGATTACTGAGAGGGGGGGAGAATTAGTAGTAGTGTAATTATAATCATTTTTCTCCAAATAATCCAAGAGTTATATCAATGTAGAATTATTATCCAATAATGAGACATAAGAAATGAAAAATCACACACATACACAGTACACTAGTGTTTTATGTGGAAACCCAAATCAGGAGAAAACCATGGAATGGTTTTTCTGATATGTCTTGAAGAATTAAATTCATTGGAAGCACCAACTTCCTTTTTTTTCTAGCTACAAATGGAAGGAGGCTCCAACCCCCTTGTTTCTCGGGATACAACCCGAGGGAAGCTCCAACTCCCCAATTCTATGGCTACAACCAGAAGGAGGCTACAACCCCCTATGTTCTCCAGCTACAACCAGAAGGTGGCTACAACCACCTGTCCTTGCCCTGTCCAACTACCTTGAAGTAGAGGTAGAATGATGGAACCACTGTCACACTATCACTGTGAGATATACTGTTGTAAACCTGTACCAATAAACTTGAACGATGCATCAACCGTGCATCAACCTGTAATCAACTTGTACGATAAACAAGTGCATCAACCATGCATCAACCTGTAATCAACTTGTACCATAAACAAGTGCATCAACCATGCACCAACCTGTACCATAAAAAAGTGGATCAACCATGCACCAACCTGTACCAAACAATCTGTAATCAAATTGTACCATAAACAAGTGCATCAACCATGCACCAACCTGTACCATAAACAAGTGCATCAACCATGCACCAACCTGTACCGAACAATCTGTAATCAACCTGTACCATAAACAAGTTCAACCAACCATGTACCAAGTATGTACCAATCATGTGTCAAGTACTCATCAACTATGACTCATCAATATGTACCAACATCATCGACTATACACCTCATGTATGTGCCAACTCATCAACTACTTGTCTCAACCATGTACCCAAATTGTACCTCAACCAAAATCCCTCATCAATTTCATTATCCAAATATGATTTGTAAATATGTAATAGACTTGGTGTATATGATCACATACTTGCAAACCTTCCTTAACTTTAAACAACAAGAGACTAGCATTTTCATCAAACTTTTATTTAGTCTCACATGACTAGTTTTTGATTAGTCAACAACCCTAACTTGGAATAATCATAACTTTGTACCTGTAATGAATAAAGATATGAAACTGATACACAATTTTCTTCAGTGTGTACAATGTGATTCCTCCATTTTTCACTACTTGGAACCTCTCAAAAAAGGATTTATAGAAAAAATGTCATACCTTGTTGAATTATGGCTTATTCTAGAGAACGACCTTGTAGAGCGTTCCCCACACGGAATATTTGTTGAATCGATCTGAAACTATTACACATGAACATACTACAGACTGTATTCTAACCAATAAATTTGGTCTTCTGAATTTGGATCTGTTATGAAGAAGTTATGACATTTTTACGCAAAACGCTTGTTTTTGACTAGTTTGAGGACTAGCCACAAACCCTATTTTCCACGGAGTGTAACTCCAAAAATACAACGACCCACAAGCTGAATTTTTTACCACAGATTGGATAGGTTTCCTCAATGGAATAGAAATTTCATGTTCTGAATCATTCTAGAAAAACCATTATTGCGAAAATGGTGAGATGACCTGTAAATAACATACCTTAGAAAGCATCATCAAAAGAATTTAGCCTTCCTTGAATTCCAGCCTTCTTTTCTTCGCCTTCCCTCAGAAATTCGGCTTAGATATAATTTGGTTACCTCAGACACCTATAGGTATTCAATATTCTCAATTTTGTAAAATTAGAGAGCCTTGCCTCTTATTTATACTCTCCAAGTAGCTTCCTTAAAAACATCTTCTAGGTCACTTTGCCCACTTTCCTTATTTTAGGGTTAACCCACTTCTAATTTCTCCATTAAATTTATTATTTAAATAATTTCTTTTGTATTCATTTTGAATTATAGTACACTCATCACTTCACTTTATTATTTACATTCTAAAATATCTTAAACCACTTTGACTACTTTGACCTTTTGGGGCTTCTAGATGACATATGAGGGTCCTCCAACTTCATAAGGTCATAACTCTCAAATCGTGAGAAGTTATGTGACGTTCCACATACCACCAGAAATGAAATGACATGTACTATCAATATATAATAGTATTACCTGAAAATATATCAAAACTCATACCTTTATCCATCAAAAAAACTTGGGTCCATTACCCAAACCTGGGTTATCCAACTTCTCATGGCCATAACTCTCTAACCGTGTGGATTTATGTGACGTTCCACATACCACTGGAAATTGAATGACAAAAACTATCCATCTAGGATAGTTTCACTGAAAAATTCATTGACCTTCATCTCATTATTCCACAAATAAGCATGGGTTCTCTAACCATACTTCTAGGATAACTCAATCCACAAAGCGTCTTCCTGTGAGGGATTTCACCATAAGGGGACCACTTTAGAGTTCATCCATTTGTACTATTTATCAACCATGAAAATAAAATAATGAGTCATATTTACAACAAACAAACTTGGGTCCATTTCCCAAACCTTTGTGGTACTAGAATTCACTACCGTACTTTCTCCAAGGGTTGACATCAATCATTAAGGGTTGACATCAATCTACAATATCACTCTCCAATAGTTGACATCAATGAAAACCAATAATCTATACCAACTATCCATCAACCTAAGCCATTTGTCTGATAGTTCTCGTAGCTATTGCAATCAATTTTCCTGAACCTTCTTTTCTTATCTCGCACTTTTGTGAATCGAAAGTAACTTTATGACCTTGGTCACACATTTGGCTCACACTTACAATATTATGTTTCATATGTTCTACTAGTAGAAAATTTTCTGCCTTTGTATTCTTGTTCCCAATTTTGACTCTGCCTTCAATGATTTTAGTTGAATCATCATTTTCGAAGGAGATTGATCCATCTCTTTCCTTTCTTAATGTAAGAAACATGTCTCTATCACATGTCATGTGTTTTGAGCAGCCATTGTCAACATACGAACCACGTTTCTTTTGCTTAGATTGTAGAGCAAGTGTGCATTCTTCATTGCTATATTAATTTTGCTTTCTTATCCATGTCCTTTTCTGAGTTTCTTATCTGTGACTATTGTTGTTGTGTTGTGGTTCTCTAGGAGGGACTATCATTCTTTAATATTTGGCCATGTGTCCAAAGTTGTTTCATTTCTAGCATTCCACTTAAGTGCTCAAAGATTCAAACTTGTTGTAACTTCTTCTCTGTGTTTCACTAGGCATTCTTGGATAACCCTTTTATGTATGAATTTCAAAGTTGTTTATGTTCCTGTTGTTAGCTCTGCAATTCACATCTTTATGTCCAAAATTATTACATGCATAACATAAATCAAAAAAGATATTTTGATACTTGGGAGTTGAATATATTTTGAAAGGAGGTAATCTTATGAATCCTTCTCCTTCTTGAGACCTATCTGTTTCTGTCGATCATTGATTCTGAAATCTAAATCTTCTCGGTGGAGGAGTGTCCCTGTAATTTTATTTGTAGACCTTCATATCCCCTTTGATTGTTTATGCATATATTTTTGTATATGTTTATTGTTCTACTATTTTGGATCTTGATTCCTTTTTTGTCTAATTGTATCCAAGTCCAGACTTGTGATGATGAGGTTTTTGACTGCTGATAATGTCATTCAAAACTTTTGAGTTATTCTGCATATTTTTCTTTCGAGGATCCTTTCTTAATGTGACAATTTCTGTTTCCAAATTTTCAATGATCTTGTCTCTTCCTTCTATTTTTTCTTTGAGTGATTCTTCAATTATTTTATGTTCTTCAATTTGAACCTTAAAATTTGTGATCATTTGTTCTAGTTCCTAAGTGCCTTTGTTCTTGTCTAGTTCCGCTTGTAGTTTCTTGTTTTTCTTTTTTTCTCTTCTGATAACTTCTATGGCACACAACAATTCTTATCGGTAGTCAACTTTTACCTCTTCATATTCTTCTTCGGCCTCTTCATATTTTTCTTCGGAGTCTTCTTTATCAGAGTTTTCTATTTCCATGAATATAACTCTTTATGTCTCACTTTCACTAACTTGATCTTCATCTGATGATGAGATGTCTTCTTTGGTGCATAAGATTTTATTGAAAATTTTCTTTGTGGTTCTTTTGCCTTTATATGTTTGTTTTCTGTTTGATAAACCTTCATCATTTCTCTTTTTCTTGTGAGGACATTTGTTAGAGAAATGACCAATACCATCACAATTAAAACAAATCAAAGGAATATTACCTCTATACCTTCCATTGGTTCCCTTGTTCAATCTTCTGACAAAGTTGGCTACCTCTTCATCATCTTCCGAGACGTCATTGTTGCTGCTATGTTCTTTTTATTTTTGCTTTCCCTTTTTCTTTTACCTTTTGGATGTTTTGAAGGCTACTTCTTTTATATCTTGATTTTCATGTTCATTTCTCATTTCATATGTTGTGAAGAATCCATGTAGTTAGTCCATGCTTATTGAGTTTATATATGTTCTTTATTCTAGTGCTGATATCTTAGGGTCAAATCTCATAGGAAGAGATCTTAGTACCTTTTGAACAATTACAGATTCTTTGATTTATTCTCCCAATCCAAAAATTGCATTTATTGTTTCATCGAATCGTAAAATGTAAGCTGCAATATTCTCATCTTCCTTCATCTTTAGTTGTTCAAACTGACCTTTGTAAGTTTGAAGCTTTGTTGCTTTGATTTTTGAATATCCTTCATAAATATTTTGAAGTTTGTCCCAAATATATTTAGTGGATTTACAATGTGCAACTTTGGTGAATACCGATTCTCCAAGACCATTCATAAGTGCATTTGTTAGTTTGGAATTATTCTGACCGAGTTTCACTGATTTGTCATTTGTTGGCAGAATTGTCGGTGTTGTGTATCCATCTACAATTGATTACCAAATTTCAAATCCCCGTGCTTGTGTATATGTGTTCATTCTTATGCTCCAAAATGCATACTTTTGTCCATCAAAATGTGGTATTCCATTTTTATACATGTTGTTTCTCTCCATGATCTACCTTTCAGTGGTTAAACTAATTTATGAAGGAACCTACTATGATTCCAATTGTTGGATTACTGAGAGGGGGAGTGATATAAAATGCAAGTTTTATATCAATGTAACATTATCATCCAATATTTGTAGAGTAAATAAACAATGAACAAATTAACAATCATACATACACACAATACACCAGTATTTTTACGTGGAAACCCAAAGTGGGAGAAAACTACATAATGCTTTTTCTTATATGTCTTGAAGAATTACATTCATTGGAAGCACCAACTTCCTTTGTTTTCCAGTTGCAAATGGAAGGAGGCTCCAACCCCCTAGTTTCTCAGGCTACAACC
>JZKD02S1755816.1:87162-104690 GCA_000966675.3 Picea glauca
ATACTTTAGAACTAGGGAAAGAGTAGTATTCTGTCACTGTTTGTTCCAGATCCAGGTGGATCTGGGGAGATCGGTTTGTGTCCGCACTTACGGATTTATCCTAAAACAATTATCCATCTCTGTGTTCCTTCCAGTTGTAAAGATGATTTGGGAAGCTCATTACATTCAAGTGGAAAGACACTTTTATGTGGAAAAAAGAGTGGCAATACTACACAAACATTTTTGTTGGCTGAAACTTCAATAAGATGTCTGCAAGTACATTAGATCATGCATTGTCTGCGCCATTTCCAAGCCCTCCATGAAGAAAAAGGGGTTGTAAGCCCCTCTACCTACTCCATTTAGGCATTGGGATTCCATATCCATGGATTACATGTCATGTATGCCTTCAACCAAGAATGGGAATGACTATGTCTTCGTGGTTGTTGATCGATTCTCTAAGATGGAAGTTTTATCATTCTGCAAGAAGAGAATCACAGCCGAGGCCACTACCAAGCTCTTCTTTGAATATGTTTGGGTTCATTTTGGACTCTCATGAACCATTATTTCAGATCGAGACAGTAGGTTCCTGAGTAATGTTTGGTCTAGCCTATGTTCGATAATGGGCACCAAGCTGACCAAATTGACTACCTTCCACCCATAGACTGATGGACAAATAAAGGTAGTCAATGGGATGATTTTCCATATCCTGAGGATGTATAATTCCAATAATTCATGCACATGGGATGAGAGACTTATGTTTAAAATAGCTATAATAGATACCTCTACAACTCTATCACCCATATCCCTTTTCAGGTGTGCTTAGGATTCTAGACATTGGCTCCAATTGATGTAGCTCTTCCCATTGCAGTTACACAAGAAGAGCCCTCCCATGCTTAGACCAAGGATGATCGGGCATCCAAATGTTTTGAGAGAATATAGCACATCCAACAACAAGTTCATGATATTTTTCATAAATCCAACGCCAAGTACAAGTAGTTACATGATCAACATCAAGTACCACACAAGTTTTAGGTGGGATATAAGGTATGGTTGCATTTGCAGAAAGAGAGCCTCATAGGACCCCATCATAAGCTATGCCCACTCTAATATGGGCCTTACACCATCACCAAGGATGTGGGTGAGAATGATTTTGAATTAAGTATTCCTCCTTTCCTTCACTTGCACTCATTATTTAATGTGGAACTAATTCAACTATATTTTCCTCCTCTCCTGGACACTTCATACGCAATTGAGTGCTTGGCCCCTACATAAATCAATCTTGACTGCATTAAACACATGATAGTTGATCATATCATGGACACCAATATGAAGGTCACCCACCAACAAAACATCCAACTCTATCGGGTCATCAAAGCAAGGTAGTTTCTTCACTAGGGAAAGTGGCTCACCATGAGCTAGGTTCAACAGAAGTTTCCCCATTTGATGGAGGAACTTTCCGCAATGGGGAACATTTATTCCTAAGGGGGGAGGACTGATCCAGGTGGATACTGGTGGCCACCCACTTGTTCCACTAATTCAAAATGGTTCCACATATTGGCATCTTTTCAAGTCCCAAACGTTTTGGCTCATTTTGAGGCCCTAAACGACATTTTTTTGGCCCGACAATTCCTAGTATATAGATGAAATAATATTCTAGGCTGAACGGAATGTGTAATCCTCTACTATAGATTTATGATGGTGTATCAAGCACCCCAAACATAGATCATATGCAAAAGTTTTTCCCCTGGGAAGTTGACGTATCAACTAACCATACTGGGGCCCACAAACCTTTTGGTGCTTCATCTTCCAGGGTTAAGGTTTTGGATGTTTAGGGTTTTATCATTGATGCTTTATGTTAAAATTCATTTTCATCCTCTTTGTAATTAGCTTCTTGCGAATGAGCATAGCCGACACATCTCTCTCTTCAGAGATAAGATACTACCATTCTAGCTAGCTTATGTGCTTTGCATTTTACAGTCTTTTGTATTCCAGACAGTCATTAATAAAATATGAGTTTTAATGTATTACTTTATTCCTTGCAATATCTATGTGCATTTCATTGTTATACATTTTTTATATCTCTACCTTCTATCGTTCTCAGTATAATCTAGATCATATGTTTTGCGAGAAGATGAATTTCCAAAGTAAATGGAAGGTCGGTCTATGCAATCGAGGAAAGATATTATGCAAGGTGGTGAGCATAGACATTTTTCTCTAACTTCTACTGTTTTATAGGAATTTGAACTTAGAAAATTTGAAGAAGCTGAAGAAAAATCTGTGTGGGAAGCTATTGTGAAGGTGGAATACAATGCATTTATGAGAAATAAGACTTGGGTGATATCAACATTGCCTCCAAAGAAGAAATCCATTAGTTGTAAATGGATTTATAAAGTCAAATGGTTCTTTAAATAGATAAAAAGATTGTATTGTCTCCAAAGGATATTCATAGGAGGAAGGGGTAGATTATGAAGAAACATTTTCTCCAAGAATAAAGATGGTAAACTTTCAATTGATTATCTCCATTGTTACTCATTTTGGTTGGAAGGTATATCAGATGGACATTAAAAGTGTGTTCTTGAATGGAGACTTGGATGAAGAGGTTTACATGGTGCAACCATAAGGGTTTTAGGTTCCTGAAAAGAAACATCTAGTTTCTTGGTTGGTAAAATCCTTGTGTTGGATCAAGTTGGCTCATCAATCTTGGTATTTTAAACTTGATCAATATCTTAGAGATCCTGGATTTAGAAAAAGATTTTTTGAACCCACTCTATATGTCAAAAAAAGTGGTGATGACATAGTGATCCTAATTACCTATGTTGATGATATTTCCATCACTGAAAGTAGTGTCAACATCATTCAATAGGTGAAATATGATAATTTTTTTTATTCTTGAAATGAATGGTTTAGGCTTGCTTCATTATTGTTTAAGTGTATAATTTTGACAATCTGATCATACTATATTTATATCACAAGTCAAGTATGGAAAATCTATCTTAGAAAAATTCAGAATGATTGAATGTAATCCTACATCTACACCTATGGAATTTGGGATAAAACTATCAAATTACACTGACTCATTACCATTCAATGAGTCTTTGTATCAAAAATTGGTAGGTAGTTTGATTTATTTGACTATTATGCAACCAAATCTATGTTTTGTAGTAAGTTGTCTTTCTCGATTCATGTCTCAATCTCAATGAGTACATTGGAAAGCTACAAAATGAGTTCTTCGATATGTCAAAGGGACCCTTGACTTTGGAAATCTATATCAGAGATTTGTTGGCTTCATCTTGTTACGTGAGAAAAACTCTCTATGGCCAAGGGTAAACCACAATAGACAGGTATGACTGCAGAAATCAACTCAATTCCATTGTATGCTATATAAACTAATGTGCAAGATAAGAAAGAGGCCTACCTCGATCCAACGTTCGATGGTGTTCCACCGTTGAGCACTTTGACCCAAAGCTTTATACCTGCAACAAGTTCTCAACAAACAAGCATAGCAAGTACATGGTGATAGTATAAAGGGGTTAGCACATTAGATAACATAATCCATTAATAAACATTACAAACATGCCCATGGATAATAATCATATATTTTCATGATACCAATAGGACGGGAAAGGAGTGTTTCTTCTAATAATTGATCAGCATAAGTGACAACATTACAGACTTCTGTGTCAGCATGGTTCGAAACCAAAGAACCAAGTTCCTTCCAACTAGGCCTCCACCACTTCAATACTCCACCAAAGGCAAGTTCATAGGAGAGAGACAATGTTGTTCTCTCAATAATAGGGAAATATATTGAGGGTTAAACACTGTGTTCATATTTGAGGGACAAAGGGATGCAGACTCAATATGAAGTAATTTCTCCAGAGTAACTTTTCTCTCAAAGTTGAATTCTTTCTCTTCTTTTCTATAGCTCAGAATTGTGCTTTTATAGTCTTCAAAATGAAACTGAAGGGCCAAGTCATAACGTTTCCAGTATGTGGAAGGCCAAGGATCAAAGATCTCCTGTCATGACATGGAAACCTGACTCCATTTTTTATTTTCTGGCACAAATCTCAATGTACGCGGGTTGTAGTGGAGAAGCCTGCGTATATGCATGTTGTATAGCAGATAGGGCATGTATATGTGGAAAAATGTGTATTTTTTAATATGGATTCATCAAAAATGGATGACAAGTCTGCATAGGAAAATGGAAAAATGCCCTCAGTGCAAGATAACAATGGTGGGGGAAATCTTGCTATAACAGATGCCCCCTAATGTGTGAAGTCAGAGGAGTATTTGTGATGGCCAAAATACATTATAAATAACCTAAGAGTGGAGTGGTAGAGAACCAACTGGATGAACTTGATTGCTCATTACATTCGATACTAACTTTGCATACATGGATGCCAAGAATACAATGCAGATCCATGTGGAAAATATACCAAATAAGTGTCTGTGGCCATGAATAGGCAAATACAAATGCGGTTATATGCCAAAAGATTTCATAGTCATGAACGAGGCCTAGTGAAACCAGTCTCAAAATACATCTGAATATATATGTATACCATGGAGTACAATTTGATCTCCCATGATCATTGAAGTCAAATAGGTGTTGGTCCAATGAAAGGGAAGCAACATCTCAGGAAAGTTGCAGCCACGTAGTGATGTCTTCAAGTCTTCTACACTATCTGCCAAGGGTGCAAGTCTACATCATGTGAATAAAGGAGTTGAGGTCGAACATAATGAGACATCATTTGATTAACGATCATTGAGGCATACCATTAACAAACGCGAGACAACCTACCAATAATGAAAGTAGGTATCAAGGCACCGAGCACATTTCTACAAGTGTGAATAAAGGAGTTGGTGTCAAACACTTGAGAAATCCATTGATCAAGAGACATTGATGTATTCCCATCTGTCAATGGTGAGAAAGCTTGCCACTAATGACTGCAAGCCTCAAGGTACTCATAAAACTCTAGGTCTCATATCCAGAATAAATGAGTTGAAGTTGATGGAAAGAGACCTGCTGAAAGGAGAGAATTGAGGCATCTCTCATCAGTCAACACGAGGAACAAAGCAAGAGCTTCATGATTTGGTGGAGATCAGACAAAGAACATGTTCACAAACCAATGACCCTGTGTGTCTTTCGTGTGTACCAAATGAAAGTGCTATATGAAAAAGACCCTCTGAATAATAGCCAATGATGAAAATTGCTGACAAAGGTGAGGAAGCTGCCAATAAGGCTAATGGAATCCAAGACACTGCATGAATCCCAAAGTGTGAATAGATGACTTGTTTTCAAACACAAGAGAAACTAATCAATCAGCGACCAATGATGAAATGTAGATTGTTGGGTTCAAGGTGACCTACCGA
The DNA here is from genome assembly GCA_000966675.3 of Picea glauca. Taxonomy (NCBI): domain Eukaryota; kingdom Viridiplantae; phylum Streptophyta; class Pinopsida; order Pinales; family Pinaceae; genus Picea; species Picea glauca. The sequence continues at coordinate 92,509 of JZKD02S1755816.1, forward strand.
TGATGCAAGTAGGGCCAGGGTGCATGATAAGACCGTAGTATCATGTGATTTTGAGACAAACTGAGGGTATGGCCGACATGAAAAGTCAAGATTTCTGAGGAGTGGCCAAAACAGGTTGATAGAATTCCTTTGAACAAGATCATGAGACATATGGTGAACTCCAGCAGCATAGACTCAATGATGTGACTATTAGATGCAGGAGGCATCAATAACATTCTCTATAGGGACTGGAAGAGTAACCAGATGGTAGAGAAAAATATGTAACGAGATCAACCTCCTAAGGCCATGCTAAACCCAAAATTATGATGACGCAAGGACTCAATAATTTTGTGCTCTGTTCAAAGGAGACACGACTGCTGCCAATTATAGTATATTACTCCCTTCACACCCGTATTTTTTTGTTTTTTCACAACAAATGAATGTTATGATATAGAGGAGGAAACGAGTGACGCAATTAAGCAAAACTAGTTCCAGCAGTGGAACGTACCTATGCTCAATGCAAGGAAATGCATGCGAGACATGGACACTCGGGGTGATGTTCCCTCTAGGGTATAGGGTGTCAAACTGCGAAGGATATAAACAAGGATCTGCTTGGTTGAGGATGAAAAAACTGCTTAGGCAACGGTTTATAATGCAAAGCAAGAACCGACTAAAGGATCAATATTGCAAGCGAGGGCATGAGATGAAATCACAACTTAACGCCAAAAAATATCCTTTTTTATGTATTGTAGTCTACTTGGTGTGAAAAAGGGGTAAACTTGTGCCAAATAGACGTCTTTTCAAATCCAATCTACGAGTGTGAAAAAGACAAGTTCACTCGGCAATATTTTTTATAATGAGTCGAAAAAGAGCTTAACTAAGACTCATGACCTTTCAAATCCAATTTAACGAGTGTGAAAGGGACAAATCACTCGGAAATCTTTTCAGTTTTTAGACGAGTCAGAAAAGAGCTTAACTAAGACTCATTTTTGGGAGTCCGCGGGGAATAAGGTTGCATGTGCATGAATGAGAAATGAGCCTCATCATAAAGTCATGTATTGAATTATAATGGACTCTCGATCCTAAGGAAAAACTCGGCATGGGCACCAAACGACAAAGAGGATCTAACTAGGGTGCCAATGTTTGGTAAGTCTCTACCATTTATTAGCAACATTATTTATAGTAGACGAGAGGTTCTGTGTCGCAAAAAATGGGTTTGTTCCTAAGGCGTTAAAATCGGTAGTCGAAGGATAATGCAAAAATGCACGATGGATTGGATACCTATCCTATATGCTAGGTTATGAAAATACTTTCCTGAGGTGATAAACAACCAATCATGACGTCAAAATCCGTAAGAAAAATGAGTCAAAACTACAAAAAAACAACTCAAAACCACTCTTGAATTAGTCCATTAGGTGAAAAAATAGCATGAAACTATATAAAGTGGGTAAAAATAGCTTATAAATAGTAATAAAATAAAAAATTACTGTATCATTTTGATTTTTACCCAAATAGTGCAATTTGGACCAAAATACCTCCAAGACTCAAACGACGATTGCAGGAGCATCAGGCAACAAAATCATGAACCATATGGATCAGGTAACTCTTCATCTCATCCTCTTCAAATTCAGTGGATTACATTTTTGAATTAGATTTCATTTTTTTAGTTTTTAAGGGCGTAAACTAGGATTTCCGATGTACGTGGGTCGCCTTTGTTGAGGTCGCGTGTACAATGAGGTATACGCCCCTGTGTGAACCACAGGGAGTGTGTATTAATCCCTACATGCAATTGTGTGAAAAGAAAGCCGCATATAGGTACACAAATGTCCAAAAAGAGGGGTTTAACTAAAAAATTGATTTGTTTTTTGCAGGATGGTCCTGGAATGGAGAGAGTGAGAGCATGAGGAGGTAGATGCAGTTGTGGATTGAGATCTGGTGGCTCAAGCGGCTCTAAAAATATGTGGCTTGTACAAATTTTGGGCTCTCAAAGGAATGATGGCCCAAGTGAGGTTGTTGGAGATGTTGGTGGGTTACTAGGACCCTGATAGTGAAATATTTATCCTTGATGGAAAACCATTGAGGATCGAAGTAGATGACATCACGACGAGAGGAGGTTTTGAACCTCAAGTCACGCGGATCAGGGAGTGGGATGAAGATCGAGGAGTATATTGATGCCCACTGTGTAGCAGGGACTCCCAAGGTGGGAAGCCAAGTCCCCATACGGGCAATAAGTAACCTCAATTTGAAGATCATTGTGCTCGTGCTTAATGGGATCATAGGTTTGGCCACATTGCATCAAGCATTGAGACCGCTTATGTTTTACGTAGTAAAGTGTGCTAGACCCACTGTCTACGATTGTTGTACCTCATTGCTGGCCAATATGAAAAGTCAGTTGACATAGTGCAAACAAGGGAGTAAGTGAAACTTTGTGTTTTCCTCTATTCTTTGCAGTTTATTTTACGAGTGGGTTCCAGGTCTAGGACCTAGAGTGGAGATCCTTCCTAGAGAACCACACGATCCAACCATGGTGCAGTGGATCAAGTTCATGAGACGACAGGGGGGAGGTAGGGTATCAACACCCTACAACGATGATTTTTTCTTCTGGTGGCGATAGAAAGTCATTTCTCTGGATGACTATTCCTATGCAAGGATTGATTTTAGAGGAGATCCAGATATGCCACTTCCACCAGGGGCCTCCTACGGTGATACAGGTAACAAGTTTTTAAATATTTCATTTTTTTTGTATTTTTGTATTTAAGGTACAATTTTTTTTTTTTTTGGATGGTGTTTAAATATTAACTAGACACTTATGTGATCGCAGACATGGGTCCACAATGAACAAAGGGATTTCTTTGACATAGATGGAGGAACCAAGGATATGAGGCAGCGGGAGGAGAAGTGGAGAGAGTCCTACAAAACGTACAGGGAAACCTATCTCGTTTGAAACAGAGGATTCCTATGGTTCAGGTAGAGGATCTACCTAAATCCATGCAATGACAGGTGGTTGGTGTACCTAGAGTGTGGGTACAATTCTTCCAACGTCTCACAAACACCATGGTTTGCTACCATGAAACACATCCGGTGCCACAGGCGTATATGTAATGGGATATGTATAGCAACTATATAAGTGTATTGAGGGTTTTAGCCCTAATTTTGTAATATAAACACCATATTTTGAAATATATAAAAAGGGATCTTCGGCTTTACTTATATCTTACAATGTGTACATCGATTTAATGGTTTTCTTTACTTTATTAATGTGACAAATGCCAATCTAAAACGTAATTAGTGTAGGCATAAAATACATGATTAAAACTCCTAGGAATGTGATAATATGTAATAAAATCAAATTGTTGTTCTAAAATATGTACTCACAGGAATCGATGGAGTAAAGTAGGATCACACACGCAGTAACGACTGTTCAACTGACATACTACTAACTGGGAATCCAGTCGAACTTCTAAAGAGAGAATATCATGTGAGATAGCATTGCACAAAATTTCTATGACGACATTATATTTGACCACATTATTTGTGGATGGCCTTAGGCATATGCCACCTGAAGACACCAGCATACCCTCGGGTGAGTAAACCACCCAAGCAGCGTAAGCTAAGTTCTGTGTATGACAACTGGCTTCATCTGTGAATCCTAGGTAGACCGAAGACTCCTTTGACATGTTCCAACAAAGGGAAAACTCGATAAGAAAGATAAAGACAAAAGAAAAGGGGGAAAGAGACGTATATACACTAAATTTATATTAGTATACAAAGAGTTCCTCCCAATATTAGGGCTCAAGAGTAGTACCTTTTCGAGTAGAGCCAATTTCTGGGCTCGACCAATTTATTCCCTTCATAATCTTCTAAATCGTAGGCTCCTTTTTCTAGAACACGCCGCACGATGTAAGGATCATGCCACTTGGGTTTAAACTTGCCTGCCCCTAGTGTTTATTTGGTTTGGTCATACAAGAAGACCAAGTCACCCTCAACATACAACCAAGGACAAACAGACATGTCATATTGAACCTTGACATGTTTCTTTTTTTCCTCGATAGCCGTAAAGGCATCCCGACGCTGCTCGTCAAGACTCTCTAGGTGCACAAGGCGTCGCTCTAAGTTTGAAGTGTCAGGTAGGAGCTCGAATGCCAACTTGAGAGAATGGATTTCACATTCAACAAGAAGGATCGACTCCACACCGTGCACAAACTGAAAAGGGGAAAAACTGGTGGCAGTCTTAACCGAGGTTCGATATGCCCAAAGCGCAGGATATAGCATGACGTGCCAATTGGAATTACTCCGACTGACAGTTTTTTTCAAAATGGTCTTGAGAGACTTGTTGATGGCCTCTACTTTCCCATTTACTTGGGGGTAATAAGGGGATGAATGACCATGTCTAAACCCCATCTTAGATGCTAGTTCTATCATCATTTCATTATGAAAGTGACTGCCATGATCAATGACAATCTCACTTAGGATATCGAACTGGGCGATAATTTGGTTGAACACGAAGAAGGCTACAGTCTTCCCATTGGATTTTATGGTAGGCATGGCCTCGACCCACTTAGTAAAGTAGTCAATGGACATGATAATGTGTTTATGCCCCCCAACCGAAGTTGGGTTTCAATCGATGAAATCTACCCCCCACTTGGTGAAGGTACCGATGGTAATGACTGGGTAAAGAGGGGATGGATGCGAGGGAATTTTCTGAGTGAACACCTGGTAGGGGTGACACTTCTTAACTTCTTCGATACAATATTTGAAGATAGTAGGCCAGAAATAACCAGCTCGCAGGATTTTTTGGGTTGTCGCAAGCCCAGATAGGTGACCACCACAAGCCCCTTTGTGGCAATCGTTTAGGACTGACTCGACTTCCTTGTGAGTTAAGAAACGATGCAAGATATTATATACTCCTCGACGATACAAAGTGCCATCGATGATCGTATACTTTTTGGCTTGGTATATAACACACCGTCGATCATCTCGTGAGAGATGCTGAGCGAACTTCAATTTTTGAAGATATAAAACAATGTCTCCATACTAGGGTTTGGATGATGAGACAAGTAAAATGTGTTCGTCCGCAAACGAATCAACATGGATAACATCCTCGTCTAATCGTGGAAAATCATATATTAACTCTGCAAAAAATAGCGATTTCTTAGACTTGGCCGAAGCAAAATCGAGATTGAACTATTGTAAGATGACAATCCATTTATTATATTTCCCCCCTGTGATACGCCTGGTAAGGATGTATTGAAATGGATTGACATCAACAAACACAGTAGTCTTGCAAGGAAATATATAGTGATGTAAACGCTGGACTGAGTGAACGACAACCAAAGATAGCTTTTCAATGTGAGAGTAATTAAGCTCAGGTTCGAATAAATTTTGACTAAGATAGTAGATGACGTGTTCATGGAGCTCATCATCCTCCTGAACTAGAACCATACCAATCGTCTTTGCAGACGCAACAATATACAACAAGTAATCTCTACTGTAATCATGGGATTTCAGTAGAGGGGCCGATACCATGGCTTTCTTCAAAGCGTCGAAAGACTCCTAGGCTCTCTCATCCCAGATAAAAGGTGTATCCTTCTTCAAGAGGTGCATGAAACCCTTAGTGATATTGGAATAATTCACTATGAACCGACGTAGAAAGTTATCTTCCCCCTGTAAACCTTGAAGTTTTCTAATCGTGCGCGGGGGAGGAAACTGAAGTATTTCCTCAACTGTAAGAGGATCTACCATGATCCCAGACTCAGAAACTAAAAATCCTGAGAGACGACTAGACTTAATGCAAAATATGCATTTGTGAGGGTTTAACCGGATTCTATAGTAACGACATCTTTCAAAAACTAGCCGAAGGTGTATAACATGATCCACTCTCTTGCAAGAGTGAGCAGTAAGCTCATCAAGGTAGGCTTCGACTATGTGCTTGAGATCATGAAAAGCGAAAGTCATGGCACGTTGGAAGGTTGCTCCATCATTTTTAAGTCTGAAAGGAATTTTCTGGTATGCAAAAGTACCCCAAGGACATATAAATGTCGTCTTGTGTTGGTCCTCAGGTTTGATATGGATTTGGTTATAGCCTGAAAATTCGTCCATAAAAGAAAATATCTTGCTTCCCACACACTCATCAAGAATCTGATCAATCAAAGGTGTGGGGAAGTTATCTTTAGGACAAGTCTTGTTTAGGTCGCGAAATTCCATACACACACGGATGGTTCCTTGATTTTTATTCACAGGAATGGGGTTGGATACCCATTCGTTCAAGGGAACTGGGTAGATGAAGCCAGTGTTAAGTAGCTTCTCCACCTCTTCCTTAATAACAGGGGCCTTCCTAGGATTTACAAATCTAAGATGTTGTCGAACATATTTAGCATCCGGGTAAGTTCTAATCTCATGTTCGACAATATGAGGGTCGATCCCTGGCATCCCTTCATAAGACCAAACAAATACATCTTGAAATTCTTTGAAGAGTTAGGTGTAGATCAAAATTTCTTCTGGTTAACAATCCGCACCTATATTTACGTTCTCAATCTTGCCAAGGGTACGATAGATATCGATCGATACGGTAGGAGAAATACTTGTCATATTTCCTTCGACATAAATGTCATGCGTATCAAGTGGAACTATGACATGACTGACTATCTCACTCAAGGTAGACCGAAAGTCATCTTGCTCGATTCTTTAAAGACTTGGGAGAAAATAAGATCGATGATGCATATCATCCCAAGGTCTCTCAGAACCATTCATGGCTTCAAGGATGGCTTCATCCGAAGGCAAAGTTTCATCTAAGAAATCATGCGAACAAGACAATGAGGTGGACCATACAGGCCTAAGAACAGGATCCTCCTTGTCTGTCTGTGAGGTAACAAGATCGGGATCGACGGAATACTCGAGAACAACTTGATACACAATATCCATTGCCGATAGTGGCATATCCATGCCAGTATGCAATTGAACTTCACTCGACGAAGTCAGAAAAGGTAGGGTCCATGGATCACTAAGATAGGAAGTGAGGAAAGGAATGGACCTCCCTGCTAAAGAAATCCTACTAGACATGGCATAAACGTGGTGAATCGATGCCGAGAAGTTGAAGGTACCCATGAGGGAATAATACATTCTGATGTCGATATTCTCAGTTGTCGTTTGATAATTGTCGATCATAGGGATCGACGGTCCAACAGATGCATTAGGACTAGAGTACGCAAAGGATAACTAGTCGATAGTCACGATCTCCCCTTGATGAGGAAAACAAAGTGTACGGAAGACGAACAATACGACAATGACCATAGCATAGGTCGAATTGTGACTTAGTAATAGGTTATAATCAAGAGGTGCATCAACTACCTCTACCTCCACCTCTACCGTCTTCCCACCTCATTGGATCGGAAAGGTAGGGAGAATACCGTGAAGGTGGAAGGAATGACCGTCAAATGCAGTCAACATGTTCGACGACTTGGAAAGGGTCAAATAATCGAGAGCTTTCCAACAGACCAAGGACATCATGCAGGTGGAAACACCTTTATCAAGGAGTGCTCGTTTGATAGTATACTTGGAATACTCCATGTGGATTTGGAAAGCCACAGGGTAGGTTAAGTGAGGCTTCACATCCGTGATGTCAAACTTGATAAATTTCGAGCCACTAGGTTCTAGAGCTCCTAAGGAAGAGAGTAAGGCATTCCTCTGTGATGGACAAGTCTGGAGTACCTCCAAAGCCGACATCTCACAAGGGGTTTGGCCTAGATCCTCAATGATAGAGTAGTTCTGGGTGGCTCTAGCATTAGGGTTGTGATTAGAGCGCTTGAGTACTCCTTTTGAAATATGAGGCGGTGGCTCTGGTTTCTCAATATGTAGGTTCGTCACCAGAGGGGGAGGAGGAGCTTCTTGACTGGTACTAGCTTTTGAAGAGCTGTAATATCGAGAGTGGGTGGCTATATCAATTTTCGCATTGACCATATTGATACAAACACGGATGCCATCTTGCGACGGTGGGTTTTGACTTCCACCGGGTGCATTTCCAGCATTCGAAGAGCTCAAGGCTAAGTGTTGGTTGTGTGGGAATGGATTCGTCAGCGGGCAGTAGATTTAAAAGCCTCACAACCTCCATGAGTTTGGGGCATAAATGTGTATGGTTGTCATCGGTACAAAGTTTATAGGGAAACTTCACCTTATGTTTCTCTTTCTTTCCCTCTCTAGCATTATCATTCTGCTTCCCATTATTATCTTTGTCCTTGGGCTTGTTACAATTTTTCCCACCCTTACGATTTTTTCGATGTTTCCTTTTATTCTCATCTGGTTGCTGGTCACCATTTGGGTTTTTTGACGATTGCACAGAATGTACATCCGCTGACTAGGTGGGTTTGGAGGATATATAAAAAGATGATCCTCTGACAGAATTCTTCATTGAGTCTGTGGACTTTACATTAGCAAACCCTACAATGACATCGGCATGAGGTCTGGGTTTTTTCCTAGGATCGTAACTTGACCACAGTGCTTCTAGAAGAAGGTGATATAACATCCGAGACTGAGAATATATTAAATCTAATTGTTGGGATTTAAAGATAGCTTCTTCCTCGTTGGAGACCCCGGAGGTGGAAATGTCTTTCGATATAGGAGGGTTCAAGGACTTTAGGAACCATTCTAGGAGAAAGGTTAGGGGTATAGGAGTCTTAATCAACTGCCTTCGTCTACGCCACTCCTGGATATGATCTGAGATGTGAGTGGTGGTGTCCTACTGTAAAGTCGAAAAAAGTTTGAGGCCAACATCATAACGAATGGGAAATTGAAAATGGTTGAGAAAGGCCACCACCAACTAATTAAATGACCCATATGTCCCCCTAGGTAGCTCAATGTACCATTGCGAAGCAACTCCAATGAGAGTGTGTTGAAACAATCGTAATCTATTAGAATCATGGTTCAGGGAATTCGATGAGCACCAAAGGTGAAAGGTAGTAACGTGTTCACCAGGGTCCTCTCCATTCTTACCCTCAAACTTTGGAATGTGTGAAGGAAGTTTGGTGGGGACGGGGGGCCATGTGGGATCATGAATCACCGGTTCATTCATTAAATTAGACAAGTCTGGAAGATTGAGTGTGGCCAGAAAAGGGAGACGGGATTGCGACATCTGGCCCCATCCTCCCGCAAAATATTGTGTGTTGGGAACTGAATTCCACCCAGGATTCTGGTAAGAACCAAATCCCTATTTGGAATTCTAAGGCCCTCCTCCGGGATGATTTGTATAGGGTGGGTTGGGTATCATTCCAGTAGGAATGTTCTGATAAGGATTGTGAAAATTCCCCCCAGCCGGATTGGATCTGGGGTGGGGGTTGCCCAAAGTGTAAGAATGACCTCCTCCAGGTGGGAACCCAAAGGATTGAAGTGGATTTGTCATGCCAAAAGTATTGGTTGGAATCGACACCGGGGAGGTAGGGATATAGGGAGAAATTTGTCTGTCAGGTGGGTTGTTCCATCCAGCCGTAGAAGGATTAGACCCGGGGTTAAGAACAAGGACACTTCCTACATTAGGATTCATTTAGGGGATATGAGAACCACCAAACAGGAAAGGAGTGTAAGGAGGTGTAGTTCTCCCAAGTCCAAGGCTAGTGTTAGGGCCAACAGCTGGGATGGCAGTCGAAAACTGTGAAGTGAAGTTAGGCATACCATAATAAAATGGACTAGAAGCCATAGGGATGGACTGAACATTGTAACTCGGTAAGTGACCGAAACCCCCAAAATGGTTCGAGGCAATAGATGAAGCATTAACTACAGTCTGAGCCATAGTACCGGTATAAGCCTCTGGCACTACAACTGTAGCGGCTGTAGGAGTCAAAGGAGTGTCATTAACTATAGTGGGTATGGGATTCGAAGAACTCCTAGTGTTCTGAAGACTAGACTCAGTACTCATCCTTGTGGAACCATAAGTCTGAAAGGTGGATGTGTGTGTACCACTTCTAAAAACTCTACGCCTTTTAGAAGGCAAGAACCCAAAATTCGGTGGTAATTGTAACAACCGACGGGACTAGCGGGGATATTGGTCCGACTCCACAATGACATATGACTTGACAAAATAAAAATATTCTAAGGCCAATTAGTAGTCAAAGAACATACCAAAAAGTCAAACGGACAATATGCATGCAAACGGGCTAAAGTGGCTGAGTGGCCTCCCTTGCTAAAGAAGGTATGTCTCATCCAAGAGGGACCTGAGACTCCCCGCTAAAGTTTGGAGGTAACATAATCATTTATAGGGGCCCTTGTGGGATTAACAACTAGTCGGTCAAATCCCCCTAGAGAGGTAATCCTCCATAAAGGATGTGTGTTGTCCGACCCCTATCTGACCTAGGGTACAAGCAGAATAACCCCTGTAAGTAACCTATGAGATACCTAAGTCAAACAACTAATAAACCACTGTATAACTAATGCACAGGCGAGTAGTCGTAAGTCTAAATCACTGTATGGGAAGGGTAGAAAAGATGGAAACCTTGAAAGCACTGCCTCATAGAGGTATGGGTACTAGCAAGATCCCCAAATATGAATTAATCCACAGAAATATCTTTGACGCTAGGTGAGTATCCAGGGGTTATCCCTTCAACTAACTTCGTGCGACCTCATGATTAATTCCGATGTGAGCAGAGCCTTTTGATCTTACCAATTATACAATGGAATTCTCAACTCCCTGTCTTAGACACATATGTTGATTTAATTGCCTTAGAGAATTTTACTCACAAAATCCTATTCTAAGGCACTAAATCCTAGACTAGTTTGTGCACCCTAAAAATAAAATCGTGACTAATCAATTTTAGTTTAAAGTGTAAATTTTATTGGCCGTGATTACTCAAAAGGGTATGGAAGTGAAACTAATGATGTTATTTTTAATATTATGGTAGTTGCGGGAGGTATTTACCTCTACATGTGAACCTGACGAGAATAGAAGACTTCGGTAAGCAAGAGAAACCCTAATGAATTGGCTAATAACCCTAGAAGCCTTGTCGGCTCAAGAATATAATTTATATTAGGCTATTAGCCTCCAAGAGAAGAAGTCGGCCAGAATTAATAATAATATACTGAACATACACCTACCCAAAAGGAGAAGTCGGCCCCAGTAAACTGGCAGGATTACTATAAATACAGGGTGCCAGTTTCTCATTTGTCACATCTCAGGACTGCAGTTTTCCCAGTTGGTGCGCACTGCAGTTGCAGTTGGTGCGCAGGTTTGGAGGAGGGTTGCAGGTGCAACTGCAGCAGCAACAAGTTTGAGTATTTGGCTTGAATATCTCTTGGCTAGGGTTTGGACTATCTGATCATCTTTTTGTGATGCGCTATCCTTGGGGAGAGATGCACTGCTCTTTGTTTGGCTATCTAGCCTAGGGTTTTCTTCCGGAGGAATTCTCAGGTCAAGGTTAAGGTGCTCGGAGGGGGCTTCGGCCTATGGTTGGGAGACGAGGGTATCGTCGTGGTAAAACGAGCACACCATATTATATATTCTAATAGGTTATGGGCCCACACCCCTTCAGTCGGCCTAAAACGCTGGAAGAAAACATAGCCGCTAGATATTGAGCTCGTTGAGGAACTGTCGCTAGGGTTACTAGTAGGAGTAGCTTCCAAAATCACTGCAGCTAGGGTTACCAACAATAGTAGTTGCAGAAACCCTAAACCTATTGTTGAGGCACCTTAAGTGACGAGATTGATCTAATCTTCAGATAGATTAGTGTGCCATAGCCCAGCGCATCTCCTGGTACACTCAGAAGGCCAAGATGTGAAGTTTGGATTTCTAGTCAAATCTAGGGTTTGACCAAGTCAAGCAAGCCATGACAAACTCTATGAAGTCTGAAAACAAGCTAGAAGGAGCCTCCAACTTCAGAGCATGGAAGACAAGGATTGACCTCATCCTTGCTAAGAATAAAGTGTTGGACATTGTGAAAGGAAAGATCATGAAGCCAGAGTTTATAGAAGGAGAAGAGAAGGAACCACAAAACGTTGCAGCTATGGAGAAGTTCAAAGACATTGACATCAATGCCATGAGTATCATAATGGATTCCATAAAATACCACTTGATACCCTCGTCTCCCATCTTGACTCATCGAAGAAGATATATGATTCCCTAACTAATCTCTTCTCAGTCAGAAACATTGGACAAGTTATGAGTCTGAAGAATGAACTTCGTGACATGAAGATGAATGATGACGATAGCATAACATCCTACTTTG
>JZKD02S1755827.1:26072-38794 GCA_000966675.3 Picea glauca
AGTTAGTCTTAAGGTACACCTTCAACTGAGGACGAAACAAAAATGGACAGAAAAAGAAAACAAGTAGACCATCTTGAAGGAGAATTTAAGAAAATTAAACCAACTACCTTTGATGGGAAATCCAGAACAGGGGAGGAAGCTCAAGCATGGTTATTAGACATCAAAAAATATTCCCAGATATACAACTATTCTAGCAATATGAATTTCAAAATGGCCATTTACAATCTAAAAGGAAAAGAAAACTCAGACAATGGCAGAATTAAGAAAGAAAATTACACTAAGATAATGATAGAATTACAAAATAGTACAACAAACTCAGACAAACCAGATCTGAGTATCGACAAGGATTGACTATTACAATTTAAAAATAGACTTTACATATCAGATTTGACAGAGCTAAAGATAACAGTCTTGGATGAAGTTCATAAGAAACCGTAGTCTGGTTATCCAGGATACCAGAAAATGATAACAACACTTAGAAAACTATTTTATTGGCCTAATATGAAAGGAAAAACAGCATAATACTTGGCTAGGTGCCAAGATTGTCAGTAGGTTAAGGCCAAACACCAGCATCCAGCCATCTTATTACAGTCATTACCAATACTAGAATGGAAATGGGAGACCATATTGCTGGACTTTATTACAGGTTTGCCTAAAACTCAAAAACAAAATGATTCTATTATGGTTGTAATCGATAAACTCAGTAAGTATGGACACTTTATTCCTATAAAGTCTACTTTTAAAGATATAAACATCACTGAAATATTTATGAAATAAATTTTTAGACTGCATGGTATTCCTAAAATGGTGATTTCAGATAGAGACGTAAAATTCACATCTGCCTTTTGGAAAGAATTGTTTGTAGGGATAAATACTAATTTGAATTTCATCATGAGTTATCATCCACAAACGGATGGACAGACTCAATGAACAAATCAAATTGTAGAAGATATGTTCCGCATGTACGTAAGAACAAAACCAAGCAAGTGGGAAGACTACCTACACTTGGTAGAATTTTCATATAACAATGGGTACCAAACGTCGACTAAGTTGATCCCCTTTGAGGTATTGTACAACAGAAAGTGTATGAATCTGATTAGCTGGGACATCCCAGTTGATAGACTTATAGTTGGACCAGAGATGCTCCAATAAATGGAAAGTACGGTAAGAAAGGTACAACAGAACTTGAAAGAGGCACAAGACAGAAAAAAAGTTATGCAGATCAGAAAATAAGACACTTGGAGTTTCAACTGGGAGATCATGTTTACTTAAAAGTCAAAGCCAGGAAAAGTTCACTAAAGTTAGGGAATTGCGCCAAGTTGGCACCCAATTTTTGTGGGCCCTTCGAGATACTAGATTGAATTAGACCCATAGCATACCAACTTGCACTTCCAGCTAATTTAAAAATTCATAGCGTATTTCATGTTTCTTTGTTGAAAAAGTATGTTCATGACCTTACTCACATGATCGATTAGAACTTGGTGCAGGTGGAACTAGAAGGTGAGTTCCAGGCGGAACCCCTGCACATTCTGGACTGGAGAGAAATAACACTTCAGAATAGAGTCGTCACTCAGGTAAAAGTGCAATGGAAGAACTTTAGTCTTGAGGAGGCCACCTGGGAGTTGGAGGGAGAATTGCGGAATTCTTATCCAATCCTGTTCCAAGAAAGGAATGAACACTGAGGACAATGTTTTATTGAAGAGGGAAAGGATGTGGAATCCACAAAAATAAATTATTTTTGAATTTGAAATTTGTTAGGAAAATTATTTCATTTTTGGTAAATTCGAAATTGGAAAATTTTTGCCATTTATGGCAATTCCGAATTTCCAATTTGGTAAATTGTAATTAATGATTATGATTGTTGGGTAGGGAACTGATTGACCCAACTAACTATTTGACTATGACACTTGTATGAAAACATAATATTTTATAATTATTGTAGGAGGACAAATGGAACAGCCATGTTAAAATCAACTGACCATGACTCCATGAGTGGGGAACATGTTGGAACTACCTCAGGGCTGATTGTTACAAGTGGAAAATCAGGAATTTGGCTATTGGCAGCAGCTGAAAATCTAGGATTTAGAAATCTACGAAAATTCCCAAGGGAGGGAAAAGACCTATGCAAAAAAAAAAAATTGATATATGGCATATGTGAGGAGGCAGGACGTTATCTAGTATGCTGGGGAAAAGAACTATTGATTTCTTATTGTTATGAGCATTATTTGCTGAGTGTGAGGAAAGGAGAATACTTTTGACAGAAGAAGACATTCCTGAAGATGAAATTCCAAGTTTGACAGACGTAGAATAAACCTCTACTAGTATTGATTTTATGTTTAAAACAAAACTTCATGTATATATATATATATATATATATATATATATATATGAGTAGAATAGGAACCCTTGTAAATAACCTTGGATACTTTTAGTGTTGAATAAAATCAGTTCAATTACCATCTATATATAATAGTAACTCTGTGTTCTTTTCTTTAGTACAAGAAAATCAATTTGAAGGAATCATTTAACTGCATCTGCGATTGCAGGAATACTAGTGGGTATATATGAACAAATTATTTATACTTTTTCATTTGACTATAATGGACTATAGAGTGTAATAACATTGCTATGATATCAGTGTAAGGTAAGAATAAACATTTGTATAGGGTTAGGTACCTAGGTATGTATTTATACTTAGCATCTGTACAGAGGCTTAAATATTCTTTTTCGTTTTGCAACAAGATTCAAATTAAATATATACGAGTTCTGGAAGTTGCAAATTATTTTCCTATTTGTATGCCTATAGGTTTCCTTTCCATGTTCAATTTCAAACAATGTTCAAATATAAATGGAAGACAAATAGTTTATTTAGCTCTCATAGAAGTTCTGGAAATAAACAGGTAATAACAGAAATAATAGATCCATTGACCATAACGAAGCCTTTGAATGTAATGATGCATAAGTAATAGAATAAACATGCATAAGCATTTTTCTACCTATAAACAGTCGAGGTATTATGAAAGACTGTAATATTAAGCGAAATTTAAATTTGCTAACCCTGACATTTATGTTACATTTATACAGGAAAAGAATCTGACATTTAAACTTTTAAAAGGATTATATTACAAGTTCAACCTTCTGCATGTATTATGTTCTCTTCCAAATGTAAGTTATCAACATAACAATTGGATTTACGCTTAAACAAAAGAGTTATCGATACAGAGATCGGGACAAAAGCGTCTTTCTTTAACGATAAAATTTGACAGAGCTTTGACCTCATCTCTAGAGCTCGGAAAGATAAGTCGGACAGACGTTGTACGTAGAACCCGAATACCTTTTTGAATGGTGGATAGGAATCGGTATCCGAGAACCTTTTATGGACAATACCCCTACAAGATTTAGCATTGTGAACATTAGTATAATATACGAAATCAAAACTAATGAAAAAACTTTCAAAAGAACGATGAATACGGGTAACAGTTGAGTCTGAAACAACACTTAACTCACTCATGGATTCTAGCATCCTTCCCTTGTCGTGTACCGACTGAATAAACATCCTAGGCTGATGAGAGGGAGTCCAAGTACTCTTGATGGCTTCCCTCACATCAACAGGGTCCCATCATTAGTGTTGGTACCAAGTTTATATTTCTTTTAATACAAAACATATAGTCAAAAGTGCTAACATTTAACTTATAAGCTGTTCAAACTTTCCATATGAGTAAGCCGAAGAAATAGTGCAGACGTTTCACACAGGACATAGTTTTTTTTTTTATATTAAGTTTAAACCCTCCAGGAACCAATTACAGGGAAGATTCATAAATCAACAGTAAATACAGAGCCATCATTCTATGGTATCCAAGCAGTGTAAACCAATAGTTGACCACGAAAATAACTAGGTTTAATACAAACTCAAGATATAGTATGTCATAGGACCTTCCAATGGAATATTCGAGTACCACAGAGGCCACACTTTAAGGGCATTATATAGGAAGGTAACAAACATGAATAAAGCATTACTCGGGTAGGAACCAATCAAGGGTTTGGAAAAACCACAGAAGGATGGTTCATCCATTACAGGGAAATAAAGAAGAATACAATATATTATCCTACCACACAGAAAGAACTTTCCACTCCATTAAGAGACCACATAGCCTCACGATGTTTTAGTACCAGGCCTAACATACCACCTGTGAGACTCCTTAAAGAATAATGAAAATAGAAGATAACAAAACCTAGGAGTTAAAAAACACGCGAGGAAACTATACAAGTGTAGAGCAATCCAAATATAGAACCACGGTTTGGAATGCCGAGACTTTCAAGGAACTTGGGGAAGAAACAAGAGAATATTACAACTACCTCCAGGAGAAGGTTATCCCTAAATATTTTTAGGTGTAACAACAAGGGGTGTTTAACAAAACATTATAACAAGAGTTACAGAACAATTGTCGTTCTCACTACAACGATTCTTCTGAAGTTTCACTCTACCCTTTAGATTTATAGTATCATTAAAAATAAAACTTACAAGAAAGGGCGCTTGCGCTTTATGCTCCACTAGGTAGCGGCCTCTGTTTCATCTATTTACTCTGTGAAGAAATAAAACATCGAGCCATCTCAAGGGTTTCACAATGACAAAGGAAAACACACTTAACCCTAAGAGTAGTTCGTCGATGTCGAGTAAATGCCGAAGATACCATGGTTGTTTGGCCATGTGATGGGGCAAAATTTAGAATGATTCAGTTGGAGGGAAGGAAAGGAGACACCATTGAAAATTGCACATACCCAGGCACCCATTAATGGAAGTTGCAGAAAGCTTTAACTCACTCTGACAGACAAACCTTTCTTCCACTCAAGAAAATCGTGAAGTTAATATTGATCCCTCTGTGAATTGACTAGTAGGAGTTCTTTTACTCCCAACTGTATCATTGCAGTTAGCCTATCATTCAGATGAAACTTTGTTGAGACAACCACATAGTTAAATCCGAGTCAAACAAGTCTTAGCATTAACTTTTGTTATCCAAGTGCCTTTTCCAAGCCCTATTTGTTCAGCTAAGGGATATGGTCCCGAACTCGTGGCTTAATAAAAGGCACATAAATTTTATGTCAAATACAAATAATTAGCTTTGCACGCAACATAGGAGACTTGATTTAAGGATATACTAGGATTATAAGTCCTATGCCAGACTATTGTGTGTATATAATTATATATGCGAATGAGTAGATTTGAGACCAAGGAAACTTCTGAAAGTTTGGTAATCTATCTATATAACTTTCCCTATCCAAGTAAGTTGACCGGTGTAGAGTGGGACCTTGTGGTAGACAAAATATAAGATACCTCACCGAGTTTTATAATAGGAAGGAAGACTATCTCGCCTTATCAATGAATATATATGAAATTGGAGATTAATTGTACATAAGAATTTTTGTTTATATGGTAAATTAGAGGTACATTACTGAATCTGAGGAAAAATCTACAATGGAAGCGAATTTGGTTGTAAAAAATTCAGGTATAATTGATCAAGTTTTATCCATTTCTAGTAATTTACAATATCAATAAGTATGGTAGTTAGATTCAAGTGCCTCCCACCACATGTACTCACATAGAAATTGGTTCTTTTCTTACCAATCTGTTGACAAAGGTGTAGTGTTTATGGGAAATAGTATTCACTATAAAACTGTTGGGGTTGGCAGTATTAGAATCAATATGTTCGATGGTATTGTTAGGGAATTAACGGATGTTAGATATGTACCCGATCTTAAATCAAATTTGATTTCATTAGGAGTGTTGGATTCTTATGGATATAAGTATACAGGTCAAGGTGGAGCTCTCACAGTGTCGAAAGGTAATTTAGTAGTGATGAAGGAAACAAAGGTTGATAACCTTTATAAGATGGAAGGTAGTACCGAAGTAGCATCTGAAGTGACAGATGTATCTTCTTGTTTATGGAAGAAACATCAAGGTCATAAGAGAAAGAAAGAATTGCAGGTACTAGTAAGAGGTAAATTAGTTCCAGACTTAAAATCTTTGTTTTCAAATTCTTGCTTCGTTTATATCTCTGCAAGTTATGATGATGGTATAAAGGGATGTTGTGTGTGGGATCCTACTTCTCACAAGGTCATCATTGATAGAGATATATTATGTATGGAACAACCAAAATGGTTGATTCAATATCGCAACATAAATTTGTTTGCATGCTAGATAATTCATTGTATGGCCTATTGGTACCTACGCAAATATACAAGAGGTTTGAATCCTTCATAGTGAGTCAAAATTTTTCAAAGGGTAGGAATGACTATACAGTTTATAGTACATTCATAGTCTTGATGTTCTTTGCTAATGATATGCTCGATGCAATTTGAAGCATGGATAAAATTAGTAAGAAAATGACTCAGGTGGACAGGAAAATTCAGATGAGGGATCAAGAAGTAGCAAAAAAAATTATGGGAATGGAGTTACATAGAGATGGTAATGGTAAGTTGTGGTTGGATTTTAGTATGAAAATTGTAAAACCGGTTTTTATCCCTCTTGCTTTCCATTATAAGTTTTCTTCAAGTATAGGGCATGTCTATAACAAAGAAAATGTTATGTCTCGTGTAAGTTCAGTAGGAGGTTTGTTGTATGTGATGAAATGGTTAAGACCAGATGTTTCACATGCTTATGATGTTATCAGATACCAGATTCAGGTGTTGCNCAAAGGAAAACACACTTAACCCTAAGAGTAGTTCGTCGATGTCGAGTAAATGTCGAAGATACCATGGTTGTTTGGCCATGTGATGGGGCAGAATTTAGAATGATTCAGTTGGAGGGAAGGAAAGGGGACACCATTGAAAATTGCACATACCCAGGCACCCATTAATGGAAGTTGCAGAAAGCTTTAACTCACTCTGACAGACAAACCTTTCTTCCACTCAAGAAAATCATGAAGTTAATATTGATCCCTCTGTGAATTGACTAGTAGGAGTTCTTTTACTCCCAACTGTATCATTGCAGTTAGCCTATCATTCAAATGAAACATTGTTGAGACAACCACATAGTTAAATCCGAGTCAAACAAGTCTTAGCATTAAATTTTGTTAGCCAAGTGCTTTTTCCAAGCCCTATTTGTTCAGCTAAGGGATATGGTCCCGAACCCGTGGCTTCATAAAAGGCACATAAATTTTATGTCAAATACAAATAATTAGCTTTGCACGCAACATAGGAGACTTGATTTAAGGATATACTAGGATTATAAGTCCTATGCCAGACTATTGTGTGTATATAATTATATATGCGAATGAGTAGATTTGAGACCAAGGAAACTTCTGAAAGTTTGGTAATCTATCTATATAACTTTCCCTATCCAAGTAAGTTGACCGGTGTAGAGTGGGACCTTGTGGTAGACAAAATATAAGATACCTCACCGAGTTTTATAATAGGAAGGAAGACTATCTCGCCTTATCAATGAATATATATGAAATTGGAGATTAATTGTACATAAGAATTTTTGTTTATATGGTAAATTAGAGGTACATTACTGAATCTGAGGAAAAATCTACAATGGAAGCGAATTTGGTTGTAAAAAATTCAGGTATAATTGATCAAGTTTTATCCATTTCTAGTAATTTACAATATCAATAAGTATGGTAGTTAGATTCAAGTGCCTCCCACCACATGTACTCACATAGAAATTGGTTCTTTTCTTACCAATCTGTTGACAAAGGTGTAGTGTTTATGGGAAATAGTATTCACTATAAAACTGTTGGGGTTGGCAGTATTAGAATCAATATGTTCGATGGTATTGTTAGGGAATTAACGGATGTTAGATATGTACCCGATCTTAAATCAAATTTGATTTCATTAGGAGTGTTGGATTCTTATGGATATAAGTATACAGGTCAAGGTGGAGCTCTCACAGTGTCGAAAGGTAATTTAGTAGTGATGAAGGAAACAAAGGTTGATAACCTTTATAAGATGGAAGGTAGTACCGAAGTAGCATCTGAAGTGACAGATGTATCTTCTTGTTTATGGAAGAAACATCAAGGTCATAAGAGAAAGAAAGAATTGCAGGTACTAGTAAGAGGTAAATTAGTTCCAGACTTAAAATCTTTGTTTTCAAATTCTTGCTTCGTTTATATCTCTGCAAGTTATGATGATGGTATAAAGGGATGTTGTGTGTGGGATCCTACTTCTCACAAGGTCATCATTGATAGAGATATATTATGTATGGAACAACCAAAATGGTTGATTCAATATCGCAACATAAATTTGTTTGCATGCTAGATAATTCATTGTATGGCCTATTGGTACCTACGCAAATATACAAGAGGTTTGAATCCTTCATAGTGAGTCAAAATTTTTCAAAGGGTAGGAATGACTATACAGTTTATAGTACATTCATAGTCTTGATGTTCTTTGCTAATGATATGCTCGATGCAATTTGAAGCATGGATAAAATTAGTAAGAAAATGACTCAGGTGGACAGGAAAATTCAGATGAGGGATCAAGAAGTAGCAAAAAAAATTATGGGAATGGAGTTACATAGAGATGGTAATGGTAAGTTGTGGTTGGATTTTAGTATGAAAATTGTAAAACCGGTTTTTATCCCTCTTGCTTTCCATTATAAGTTTTCTTCAAGTATAGGGCATGTCTATAACAAAGAAAATGTTATGTCTCGTGTAAGTTCAGTAGGAGGTTTGTTGTATGTGATGAAATGGTTAAGACCAGATGTTTCACATGCTTATGATGTTATCAGATACCAGATTCAGGTGTTGCGGTGAAATGGGTGCTTGAGCCTTTGAGAAGCACAATGTCACCTATAATGGTTACACTGAGATGGTCTCTTATAATTGTAATGTATATTGTAATACATGTGTCTTGGATAGAAGGAGATCTATCACTAAATATGCCTCACAACAAATTTTTGGAAGACATGTTGGAAGTGGAGTGACCCCTCAGGAAATCCAAACTCGTGCAAGTCACAGAGGCGAGATCATGAAAGTAGTTCTATTAGAGAAGCTGCAGTGGTGCTTGGCTTTTCTTGGCTTGCAGAAAAGGTGATGAACAGAAGGAAGGAGCAAGTTATCAGGTTAATTATTGTCAAGGTGGAGATTGTTGGGATTTGGTGACAATGAATTACTCCAAAGATGGATTTGGATCCTATTATTATGCGTTGGTTACAACCAAATAGACCAAGTTTCAATATGGATAGGGATTGCATTTATTATTCAGTTTCATGTAAATGTATATAAATGCATGTAATCTAGTAGAGGCAATGATTGTGAGAGACTATGTGTATGAGAGACTTGCAAATCTGATGTAATCTCCATAATCTGAATAATAAGACAATCGATGCCTATGCTTGGTGGAAGTAGCCCAACATTTGGGTGAACCACGTGAAATTCCTATGTGATTTTTAATTATCATTGTGAATTGTGTTTTCAGCATTGACAATTCTAATAATTGAGAGGGTCTATATATAAAGCTAAATGTAAAGAAAAATGTTATTTTTTACATAAAAATATATTGATATTGGTTTAAGAAAATGGGGAGAGATTTTAAAATTCTCCAAGAATTTCTGGATGGTAAATATATTTATTAGTCCCCGCCGTAGGCATAGAGGGACTATAGTGATCGATAAAGTGTTGACTACATATTAGTTTGTCCTTTGACCGTAAATATTTGCACAATACCTATTGTTGGAGCTGTGGAATTAAAAGAATATATTTTTATATATTAAAAAGTAACATATATGTACTGATCTGATTGGCAAAGAGATTCGAGGTCTTATTGTCGGCTTCACTATTCCCAATGTAGTATATGGCAACATATCCAAACTTTTTCTCATAGACAGTATTTTTTAATCATATATTTTTCCTGTATATTGCTTGAAGGTAGATTAATGCTACCATTAGTTCGAATGTTTGTATTATCATTTTCTGCTACCCGAATATATCNATAAAAGGCACATAAATTTTATGTCAAATACAAATAATTAGCTTTGCACGCAACATAGGAGACTTGATTTAAGGATATACTAGGATTATAAGTCCTATGCCAGACTATTGTGTGTATATAATTATATATGCGAATGAGTAGATTTGAGACCAAGGAAACTTCTGAAAGTTTGGTAATCTATCTATATAACTTTCCCTATCCAAGTAAGTTGACCGGTGTAGAGTGGGACCTTGTGGTAGACAAAATATAAGATACCTCACCGAGTTTTATAATAGGAAGGAAGACTATCTCGCCTTATCAATGAATATATATGAAATTGGAGATTAATTGTACATAAGAATTTTTGTTTATATGGTAAATTAGAGGTACATTACTGAATCTGAGGAAAAATCTACAATGGAAGCGAATTTGGTTGTAAAAAATTCAGGTATAATTGATCAAGTTTTATCCATTTCTAGTAATTTACAATATCAATAAGTATGGTAGTTAGATTCAAGTGCCTCCCACCACATGTACTCACATAGAAATTGGTTCTTTTCTTACCAATCTGTTGACAAAGGTGTAGTGTTTATGGGAAATAGTATTCACTATAAAACTGTTGGGGTTGGCAGTATTAGAATCAATATGTTCGATGGTATTGTTAGGGAATTAACGGATGTTAGATATGTACCCGATCTTAAATCAAATTTGATTTCATTAGGAGTGTTGGATTCTTATGGATATAAGTATACAGGTCAAGGTGGAGCTCTCACAGTGTCGAAAGGTAATTTAGTAGTGATGAAGGAAACAAAGGTTGATAACCTTTATAAGATGGAAGGTAGTACCGAAGTAGCATCTGAAGTGACAGATGTATCTTCTTGTTTATGGAAGAAACATCAAGGTCATAAGAGAAAGAAAGAATTGCAGGTACTAGTAAGAGGTAAATTAGTTCCAGACTTAAAATCTTTGTTTTCAAATTCTTGCTTCGTTTATATCTCTGCAAGTTATGATGATGGTATAAAGGGATGTTGTGTGTGGGATCCTACTTCTCACAAGGTCATCATTGATAGAGATATATTATGTATGGAACAACCAAAATGGTTGATTCAATATCGCAACATAAATTTGTTTGCATGCTAGATAATTCATTGTATGGCCTATTGGTACCTACGCAAATATACAAGAGGTTTGAATCCTTCATAGTGAGTCAAAATTTTTCAAAGGGTAGGAATGACTATACAGTTTATAGTACATTCATAGTCTTGATGTTCTTTGCTAATGATATGCTCGATGCAATTTGAAGCATGGATAAAATTAGTAAGAAAATGACTCAGGTGGACAGGAAAATTCAGATGAGGGATCAAGAAGTAGCAAAAAAAATTATGGGAATGGAGTTACATAGAGATGGTAATGGTAAGTTGTGGTTGGATTTTAGTATGAAAATTGTAAAACCGGTTTTTATCCCTCTTGCTTTCCATTATAAGTTTTCTTCAAGTATAGGGCATGTCTATAACAAAGAAAATGTTATGTCTCGTGTAAGTTCAGTAGGAGGTTTGTTGTATGTGATGAAATGGTTAAGACCAGATGTTTCACATGCTTATGATGTTATCAGATACCAGATTCAGGTGTTGCATTGAAATGGGTGCTTGAGCCTTTGAGAAGCACAATGTCACCTATAATGGTTACACTGAGATGGTCTCTTATAATTGTAATGTATATTGTAATACATGTGTCTTGGATAGAAGCAGATCTATCACTAAATATGTCTCACAACAAATTTTTGGAAGACATGTTGGAAGTGGAGTGACCCCTCAGGAAATCCAAACTCGTGCAAGTCACAGAGGCGAGATCATGAAACTAGTTCTATTAGAGAAGCTGCAGTGGTGCTTGGCTTCTCTTGGCTTGCAGAAAAGGTGATGAACAAAAGGAAGGAGCAAGTTATCAGGTTAATTATTGTCAAGGTGGAGATTGTTGGGATTTGGTGACAATGAATTACTCCAAAGATGGATTTGGATCCTATTATTATGCGTTGGTTACAACCAAATAGACCAAGTTTCAATATGGATAGGGATTGCATTTATTATTCAGTTTCATGTAAATGTATATAAATGCATGTAATCTAGTAGAGGCAATGATTGTGAGAGACTATGTGTATGAGAGACTTGCAAATCTGATGTAATCTCCATAATCTGAATAATAAGACAATCGATGCCTATGCTTGGTGGAAGTAGCCCAACATTTGGGTGAACCACGTGAAATTCCTATGTGATTTTTAATTATCATTGTGAATTGTGTTTTCAGCATTGACAATTCTAATAATTGAGAGGGTCTATATATAAAGCTAAATGTAAAGAAAAATGTTATTTTTTACATAAAAATATATTGATATTGGTTTAAGAAAATGGGGAGAGATTTTAAAATTCTCCAAGAATTTCTGGATGGTAAATATATTTATTAGTCCCCGCCGTAGGCATAGAGGGACTATAGTGATCGATAAAGTGTTGACTACATATTAGTTTGTCCTTTGACCGTAAATATTTGCACAATACCTATTGTTGGAGCTGTGGAATTAAAAGAATATATTTTTATATATTAAAAAGTAACATATATGTACTGATCTGATTGGCAAAGAGATTCGAGGTCTTATTGTCGGCTTCACTATTCCCAATGTAGTATATGGCAACATATCCAAACTTTTTCTCATAGACAGTATTTTTTAATCATATATTTTTCCTGTATATTGCTTGAAGGTAGATTAATGCTACCATTAGTTCGAATGTTTGTATTATCATTTTCTGCTACCCGAATATATC
>JZKD02S1755827.1:62079-75180 GCA_000966675.3 Picea glauca
AGAGAGAGAGAGAGAGAGAGACACACACACATGCAATTTTGTTTTAAACATAAAATCAATACTGGTAGAGGTTTATTCTACATCTGTCCCATCATTCGTAGTTTTAACTCCCCACCATATATCACACAGTAATTTACTAACTCTACCCTTCAGTAATTTGCATCAAAATGAATTCTTAATTAAAGGAATCTCAACATAATTGATTCAACCAGAAATATATATATTTGTATTCCGACAACCATTCAAACAAGAGACATATAACCAGGAAAGAGTAGAATCACATATATGAACTAGTTAATCTAAATACAAAGGTAACAACCACATTCCTCCCAACCTAAGAACAGGACAACCAAATCACTTGTCTTGTTCACCCCCTATCCTGACCATGAATCCATGAGGGAAAATTTGGAATTTCCTCTTCAACAATGTCTTATTCTTTCAGAAGTGTTCTCCTTGCCTCACACTCAACAAATAGTGCTCATAACAACAAGCAATCAATAGTTATTTTGCTCATCATACTAGACAACTTCCTACCTCCTCACATATGCCATATATAAAAAATTCTTTTTTGCCTAAGTCTTTTCTCTCCCTTGGGAATTTTCACAGCTTTCTAAATCCCTGATTTTCAGGGGCTTCCAATGGCCAAATTCCTGATTTGGCACTTGTAACAATCATCCCTAAGGTAGTTCCAACATGTTCCCCCCTCATGGAGTCATGTTGAGCTGATTTTAACATGGTTGTTCCATTTGTCCTCCTGTAATAATTATAAAATATTCTGTTTTCATACAAGTGGCATAGTCAAATAGTTAGTTGGGTCAATCAGTTCCCTTCCCAACAGTCATAATCATTAATTACAATTTACCAAATTCAAAATTCAAAATTTCCATAAATGGAAAAAAAATTCGAATTTCGAATTTACCAAAAACAAAATAATTTTCCTAACAAATTTTAAATTCAAAAATAATTTAATTTTGGAGATGTCACAGATTCCTTTCTCTTCCAACAATATTTCTTGATATGTCCTGTTTTTCCATAGTACCAACATTTTTCTTTACCCTTTTTGTCTCTTGACTTATATCAGAAAGAACTTCTCTCATTCTTCTCTTAGGTTCGACCTCTGACCAACATCGCTTCTGAAGTAGAGGTTTCCTTACTAGATTTTCTCCTCAGCCAACAAAGCTCCCACAACATAGTCATAATCTAAAACTTATGTTGAGATAAAGCTAATAAGGGTGACTAGATTATCCCAAGACTCACGCAATGAACACAATAGTGTAATAGCCTTATCCTCATCTTCAAATTTAACTTCCATACTAGTCAATTAAGATATAATGGTATTAAATTTATTTAAATGGTCGTTGAATTTTGTACCTTCTTTCATCCACAAACTGTACAACTGTCTCTTCAAGTAGATTCTGCTCGTCAAGGATTTATTCATATATAGACTTTCCAACTTCATCCACAAACTGGCTATTGTCTTTTCCGAGACAATATTGAACAGAACATCGTTGACCAAACACATGCATATGGCACTCATTTCTCTTGCATCCATCTCATCCTAGTCATCATCTGTTATGGTCGCGGGTTTCTTTGTTTTTCCCAAAAGTACCTTCACCACGCCTTGTTGCACAAGCAGATCATGCATCTTGAGCTTCGAGAGCTCAAAGTTGTTTTTACGGTTGAACTTTTCAACTTCAAACTTCAAACTCTACATCTTAGCCATTAGCACAAAAAATATCCCAATATCCACTCCTTATAAAACCCAAAGACCTTTTTAAAAAATATGTGGAGGAATGATTCGTAAAACGTTTAATTCCAAAACCTTTTAATAATATATCAAAAGGTTTAACAATAAGAATATTTTATAAAACAAAAAGATTCACTTAAAAAAAATCCACTTTTACATTTAAATTCATCCACCTTCTTTACTTTAACTCACCCATGTAACTTGGCTTGGCACTTTTAAATTAATGAAAAATTACCTTTTAATCATCTTCCATCCATACGTCATACCTTAAATTCCTTTAAAAGTATGAGAATTAATTTAAGGATTCATGACTTTTTGCTTTAAGGGAGTCGTCGCACGCACCTCATGCTTCCACTGCAGAAAGTCCACACATCTCGACACATTTGGAGTGTAGAAATCGTGAAATATCTACGCATTGTTCCTCATATTCAACTACGAAAATTCCAGGTTCTCAAATGTGCGGAAGGTTTGGGTAGTATGCCGTCTCACCCTTCCAGAGGAGGGACCTGCGACGATGTAGAAATATACGCACCTCACTTATGTAGCCCCTTTGATAATTTGATGCTCCTTCAACCAGATCTAACCTTGCTTTGATACCACTTGTTAGAATTGTCAATGGGGAAAACACAATTCATAATGATAATTAACAATCACACACATATAATAGACATAGGGATTTCACATGGTTCACCCAAACATTGGGCTACATCCACGAAGCATAGGCATCAATTGTATTATTATTCAGATTATGGAGATTACATCAGATTTTCAAGTCTCTCATACACTCAGTCTCTCACAGTCGTTTTTGCCTCTACAGGCTTACATGTATTTATATACATTTACAAGAAACTGAATAATAAATTCAATCCCTATCCATATTATAACTTGGTCTATTTGGTTGTAACCAATGCAAAATAATAGGATCGAAATCCATCTTTGGAGTAATTCGTTATCACCAAATCCCAACATCAATCAATATAATTGGATAGATATATCAAACATTCAAAGAAGATTTATATAGAATTTTTTTATTTTGCACTTATTAATTCTAGATTTTATAATAAAAACAATCTAGATAAAAATTGTCCCTGTGATACCTTAAAAAAAGATATTTACATTGTGAAAAATGAAGGTAATATCTTCCTTCTAGGAGACTTTTTCTTAGCTAATAGATACAAAAGAAACTTTGAAGACATGAACTAGTATTTGTTTGGTACCCAACTAGTCAAGATCTATAGTTCTCAAGGCCTAATAATTTGCAATGGTGTAATGAAGTGGTTGAACTCCAACCACTTGTATTTGTGGGCTACTTAGTAGTGTCATGTGTTATGTGATATCCATATCATCATATCCTACCAAATAGTAAAATTTGACCTTTTAAATGACCATGAACCCCACTCTAATCATATACCTTTAACCCTAACTCTAAACTTTGCGATACAAAAAATCCCCATTGAAAACAAAATGATAATCAAAGGCACTTTCTTTTTGAAAAAAGTCCCATTGAAAAAGAACCTTTAACCCTAACTCTAAACTTTGTCATACTTAAAAGCCCCATTGAAAAAAATATGATAATCCAAGGCACTTGCTTTTGGACAAAAGTAATGTTGATCTTTTCTTAAAGGGTTTAAATAGTGAATCGAATATATTAACTTATAAAGACAAAGTCGAAGACCTCTATTATAATTTTACAACAACTCTTTCCACATCCATTAAAAATTTATTTTTCACATGTCGTGTAAAAAGAATAATAGAACAACCAACCCTTGGTATGATAACCAATGTAATATTGATAGGAAAATCAGTATGGATGTTTATAATGAGTCCTTAAAACTCAATAAGATAAATACATACATTAAAATAAAAGAAAAATGTATTGTATAAATAGAAAGAAAGAGAAGCCTTTACACCTTTCTAAGAGAAATCCTGATAAGTTCCGAAGGAAAACTCTAATCTATAAAACTAAAGAAAATAATATCATTCCATTAAAATACTAGAATTCTTACCTTAATTTGAGTCTTTACAAATTCCCTAAAGCCTTGGACATCATTCCAAATGTTCCTACACACGATGAAGGTTTTCTATGGAAGACATAGAGTTTGGGGCTAAGAGGCTTGCAAATGGGAAATCTAAGGACATTAAAGGATGAAAAGATGGAATTTTTTAAATCAGAGGACCTATCTGTATGCCTTAGATACACAAGCCCTTCAATTTAGTAGTCAGTTAGGGATTCCTTAAACCTTAGACTCAAAGCCTCATTGTACCTATTTTAAAAAGTGGGGATTAAAAAATTCCCTCTAATTATAGGACCATTAAGATTAGACCCATTTTATCCAAACTATACATAATTATTTTGGAAAATAAGAGTATCCTATAGCTAGAAAGATACAATAATAAAACCAATGTCATGTGTTGTTTCATTGAATTTAGTAAAGATTTTGACATATTACCTAGGACAAATCTTTGTGATATGTTGGAAGAGATAACAAATCTTTTCGAGTTGAAGGATGCTACAATAAGGTTGTATGTGAACATTATTTCCAAGTTTAGGAATTAACTGCAATATTTAAGTCAGGCAAGGTTGTCCCTTGTCCCTTACACTTTTTGACATATGTATTGACAAGTTAGAAGAATAATTGGAATAAGCAATTTGTGTCAACCCAAATCTCCTTAGAATAGTCATAATTTTTATTCTTTAGGTTGATGATATTGTTCTTATGGAGAGGTGTCCCATGATCTTGGCAAGAAACTAAGAATCATCAAGGATTTTCTCTCCAATATGGGTATGTGATGCAGGAGCATCACCAACAAAGCACAAGCGGAGGACAACTAGGAACATTAGCGCACATTTTGAATAATTTTAAATTTTGAAGAAGGCATATCACACAAATATTTTGGAAGAGATTGTAATTAAAGAACATATTAAATGTTGTAGAGATGGATAATTTTCTGAGCACATCGAACAATGTATTTTCTTTTAATGAAATTGAGTGCAGTACAAATTCGATGTATTCGATCTGATATTTCTGTCACAAATAGTTATTGTAATAAATTCTAGTAGTTGATAGCATTTAATTTGATAGGATAGCTCTAGAATAGTTTTGAGGGAAGAAATCGAAGAGCCCTCTTGTATAAAGCTTTGTATTGTTTCCTAGAGAAGGTTGTTGAATCTATTGTATATGTTTCCATTGTAGTTGAAATTTGTTGGCACTCTAGTTGTTGATGAGTTGTCGATAGTTGTTGTAGAAGTTGTTGAAGCAATATATGAATACATGTATATTTCAGTTGAATGAATATAATAGAAGATCATTGTCCCAAATGCCTGGTGTTGTCATATCTATCTGAATGAATGAATGGTAGACTGTTCATTTATTTGCAACTCTTTGCTATTTCTTGTTCTTGTGTTTATATATGCATTTACATGGTTGAATGTATAAATTTATGAATATTTAAATAACCTTCAATTGTTTATCTTCTACAAGTGAGTGCAAGTGTGCATAGTTTCCACAAGGAGTGCGTTGAGAGAGATTTCTTTGACTCATAAGATCAGAAGAGATAACATGAACATTAGGTGTGCAAGGAGTGCATAATGTCTTCAAGGTGTGCGTGACAGAGTCCATTTTGGATCAGGGAGTTCTGAAGAGATAGCTTGAAGGAATTTTTTCCACAAGGAGTGTGAGACCGAGTCTTCTAAATCAAAAGTTCAGAGAAGTAGAGAGGATTGTCCACAAAAAATCCATATTGTGGAGGAAGACCTATTGCAAGACGTGCACAAGCCGAAATTCAACCAAGTGTCGAAGAGACCCTCTAAAAAGGAAAAGGTTTGAGGAAGAACAAGCTCAAGAGGGAGAGTGGCGAGAAATATTCCAAGGGAGGAGTCCTTTGAGGTTTCCCAGAATCAATGAGTGAGATCTATCCARGAAAGACTGGTATCGTTCCAGATCGTTAGATCTGGGAGATGTTGCACAGAGGCTAGTCGCGAGGTGTTTCAACATTTYGTAATTCAAAGCATTTCAAGGTKTTGAAAGGTGAGATCGTCGAATTCATGGAATCRTGAAGCGAATMTTAACCATTGGCTAAGAGGAGACACATGGAAAYAGATTAGATAATACAAKATTTATAKGTTCAGATCAATTGAGTGCGRAGTGGGTAATATATTTKMTAAGTCACGAAACCTGAAGTATAGMTGGACCATCAAATCYAAGGAGGCACGTGGCAGAGATYCRTGAATTCGGAGAAAATATMCTCAGGAAGAACTGAAGATGGAGGTCGTGATATCCCCAAAGCCCTAATTTATGAAAGGTTGGCCCGAGGTTATAGCCTRTGGTCACATAGGAGAAAGAGTCTAGTGYGAAACTAGTACTCACAACCGGTGTCCCCAAGCACYAGAGAGAGAAGTTATAAGTAGTCGAACTTGCAMACAACATCAAGGGGACCTCTGTGTGTGTATTGAGTGTTCAGGGTATGTTGAAGGCCTAAAGAGCTAATTCATCTCAAGAGACTAAAGATCCAAKACCAAGACRTCGCAGAATCCCCAGGAGAGGAGGGGGGTTGTGTCGTCAAGTGGTATCAAAKCTCACATAATTGATTTYTGTAGAGAGAGGATACAAGGAAGTAGGCTAATATAATCAAGTGGTATTAAATACATCAACACAATGTCACCCAGGAGACGTGCAGAGCCACCTGTAGAAAATAGATATATGGAAAGGGAGACGAGAGAACTGTGAGCCAAACTAGATGTTATGGAAACAACACAAAGGAGTATGCTTGATGATAAAGACGTTAGTGACACAGAGAATGAAGAAGTGGAAGTTGAATAAGCTATAGTAGAGGATGCTACAGAAGAATTCTTACTGAAATTAGTTGTCATGTTGGGATCTAGAAAGAAGATAAACATCCCAATGTATGAAGGTAATTTGGACGTATTGCTCGATTGGATATGAGAAATGGAAAAGTATTTCGACTATGAATATGTCGATGAGGAGAAAAATGTAAAGAACTTTGTCACCAGGTTGAAAGGACATGCATCGCTATGGTGGGATGAATTGCAGGTTGATAGAAGGAATAAAGGAAAACATAAAATTAAGAGTTGGTATAGAATGGTAGTGAAGTTGAAAGTTAAATTCATACCCAAGGACTATAAGATAAATATATTAAGGAGCTTGCATAATTTGAGGCAGAGAGGAATGACAGTCAGGGAGTACATAAAGGAGTTATATAGACTAAACATCAGGGCTGGATAGAAAGAGAGAGATAAGGAAAAAATTTCCAGGTATATAAATGGCCTGAGATATGAAATCCATAACGAAATCAACATGATGACCGTAAAGACAGTGGAGGATTCTTATCAGGTCATGCTGAAAGAAGTTTCAACAAAGAAAAGATAGAAGTTTGAATAGAGGCAAGGGAATTTACCATGACAAGGCACAAAATCCCAAAGGTGATAAAGAGAAACCACATGGTCACTCTAAAAGAGGAGGAATCTCCCAAGGAAGACACAGTGGTGGTAGAAACTCTTTCCCTAGAGGAAGAGGAATAGGTAGACGAGGAGAAGTAAAGTATTATGCTTGTGGAAAGGTAGGAAACATGTCTTGGGAATGCCTTGAGAGAAAGAAATAAGTAGGTGAAGCTCACATTTCAGAAGCATAGAAGCGAGATGTTGAGGAAAAAGGAGCAGAAGATGGGAGGTCTTTGATGATGAAGTAAGTTCTCTTAAATCTAGAGTGATAGGTTGAAAATCTAGTGCAGAGGAACAATTTGTTTAGAACAACTTGCAAGACTAAATACAAAGTATGCAAGATGATAATTGACAGTGGGAGAACTCACAATTTAGTATCCATGAAGATGGTGGAGAAGTTGGATCTGGAGACGACTGTACATCTGACGTCGTACAAAGTGTCATGGCTACAGAAAGGCCATTAGGTAACAATAATTAAACAATGCCTAGTTGAATTTAAAATAGGAGGATATAAGGATAAAATTCAGTGTGATGTAATTCCCATGGACCTATGTCATGTTTTGTTTGGAATACCATGGCAGTATGACAAAAACATCATTCATGATGAGAGAAAGAATACTTATATATTGGAGAAGAATGGTAGAACACACATGTTACTGCCAATTGAAGAGAAGAAAGTGAAGGAAGAAGTCAACATGAGTATACTTCTCAAGAGTGGGAAGGAACTCCTAAGTGAAGTTAAGAAGGAACATGAGGTGTAGTTTGTTGTATTGAGGAAGCCAAAAGTTATCCTTACAAGTACTTCTATGGAGGATCTACCTAAACAAGCTCAGGAGATGTTAGAGAAGTTTTCTGACATAGTAGTGGATGAGTTTCCAAGCTCATTAACACCCATTAGAAGCATTATCCATCACATTGATTTGATACCAAGAGCAAGTCTGTCGAACAAAGCAGTGTATAGGTTGAAACCTCAAGATAATGAGGAGGTAAAAAGACAACTTCAAGATTTATTAGACAAAGTTTTGGTCAGAGAAAGATTGAGTCCATGCGCAATACCAACTATATTGAATCCAAAGAAGGATGGAGGATGGAGAATGTGTATAGACTCAAGGTCCATAAACGATATTACCATTAGGTATATATTTCCATTGCCGAGGATGGATGACTTAATGGATTGTCTAAGTGGAGCGAACTATTTTTCAAAAATAGATTTGAAAAGTGGATATCACCAAATAAGGATGAGGGAAGGTGATGAGTGGAAAACAACCTTCAAGACAAATGAGGGATTGTATGAATCACTTGTTATTCCATTTGGATTAACAAATTCCCCGAGTACTTTTATGATATTGATGAATGAAGTATTGAAATATTTTATTGGTAAGTTTGTGGTCGTATATCTGGATAATATACTAGTCTTTAGTAAGACTGAAGAAGAGCATCTAAGGCACTTAACATTAGTGAGGAGGAGATTGCAACGTGAGAATCTACTAATAAATTTAAAGAAATCCTCTTTTATGAAGACATAAGTCATTTGTTTGGGTTTTGTAATTTCTTCGAATCAAATGAAGATGGATCCCAAGAAGGTGAAAGCAATCAAAGAGTGGTCGTCACCAAGGAGTATATTTGAGGTGAGAAGCTTCCATGGATTAACAAGTTTCTATATGAAGTTCATTAGAAATTTTAGTGAGATCGGTGCACAAATGAGGGATACAGTGAAGAAGAGACATGAGTATTTTAAATGGATAGTGGAGGATGAGAAAATCTTCAAGTTCTTGAAGGATAAGATAACGAAACAACCGATTTTGGTTTTTCCAGATATTGGGAAGACATTCCAGGTGAGATGTGACACGAGTGGAGTTGCAATTGGAGCATTATTGAGCCAAGATAATAGGATTGTTGCATATTACAGTGAGAAGCTAAATGAAACCAAAATAAAATACTCCACATATGATAAAGAGTTCTATGCCATAATTCAAGCCTCGAAGAAATGGAGTCATTATCTTGTCCCAGAGGAGTTTATTTTGTATAGCGATAATCAGGCTTTACAATTCATAACTAAACAACAGAAGTTAAACTAAATACATGCCAAGTGGATAAAGTTTATGAAAATTTCACTTTTTTCATTAAACGTATTTCTAGTAATGCTAACAAAGTTGTTGATGGATTGATCATGAGATGTTTTATTCTGCAGGAATTTCAAGTGAAACGTTGGGGTTTGAACACCTTAAGGAAATGTATCATGATGATCCAGATTTCCAGGAGGCATATGAAGCATGTGTGAATCCTATGCTCAGAGATAAAATTCAGTGGATAGAGTATCTAATTCAGGATGGATTGTTGTTCAAAGGATGCTATTTGTGCATACCAAAGTGTTCGACGAGGGAGAATTTGTTGAAGGAAAATCATAGTGGAGGTCTAGCCAAACATTTCGGCCATGAAAAAACGTTTGCACACTTGAAAAGTTCATACTATTGGCTAGGTATTAGGGCATAGGTGAAGATATTTGTGAACAAATGGAGTAAGATTTTTGAGTATGCAAAGGAAAAGAAGAAAAATATTGGGTTGTATCAACCATTGCCTATTCCAGAGAGTTCTTGGGATTTCGTGTTGGGATTTCCAAGGAAACAAAGAGGAAGTGATTCCATATTTGTGGTAGTTGACATGTTTTCAAAGATGACACACTTTATCCCATGCCAAAATACTAGTGATGCAACACACATTGCCAACTTTTTTTCCAGAGCGGTTGTGAGACTTCATGGGTTTCCTAGAAGTATTGTTTAAAACACAGATATGAAATTTGTTGGTAATTTCTGGAGGACATTGTGGAAGAAGCTAGGAACATAACTATCCTTTATTTTGGCATATCACCCTGACACGGATGGACAGACTGAGGTAGTGAACCGAAGTTTGGGATATTTGCTAAGAAGTTTGGTCACTGAACATCATAGCCAGTGGGATTTGATTCTAGCACAAGCGGAGTTTGCATATAATGACTTAGTTAACATAAGTACCAGAAGGAGTCCATTTCATATAGTGTATGGAATGAATTTGAGGGGGGTGTCAGAGTTAAGAGATATGGAGTAGAGTGAATTTAGAAGTGTTGGAGCCGAAGACTTTGCTGCGGAAATGTAGGAGCTTCATAATCAGATCAAAGAGTAGTTGAGGAGGAGCAGTAGTGAATACACACACAAAGCATATAAACATAGGAGGAAACTTCAATTTGAAGTTGGAGAACAAGTTCTAGCACACATTAGGAAGGAGAGGTTCCCAATAGGAACATATAATAAACTAAAGTTGAAGAAGATAGGACAGTGAAAGATCCTAAGAAAATTTGGTGAGAATTCTTATGAGATAAAGCTACCAGAAGGTGTGGGTATATCGCCCATATTCCACATTTTTGACCTGTATACTTACAGGGAATATAGAACCAGAGGACCATAAGACCAAAAATGGATTCAATGGAAGGAACATATTCCTGTAGCAGAAAAGTCGCAGATAGAGAAGATTGTAGATCGACAAATTGGTAAGAGGACCATAAGAAAGACATATTTTGAGTATTTGGTAAAATGGAAAGGAAACCCAATAGATGATGCTAGTTGGGTAAATGAAGTGGATATTCAGAAGCACGGAAATTCAGTGTAGGATCTCATGGATAGGAGTCCATCAATTTTTCAACCAGAGGAATATGATGTAGGAGAATCGCCAACAAAGCACAAGCATAGGACAACTAGGTGCAATAGCATGCATTTTGAAGAATTTTAAATTTTGAAGAAGGCGTATCGCGCAAATATTTTGAAAGACATTGTAATTAAAGAAAATCTTACATGTTGTAGAAATCGATAATTTTCTGAGGATATCGGAGAATTTATTTTCTTTTAATGAAGCCAAGTGCAGTATAGATTCAATGTATTTGATCTGACCTATCTATCACAAATACTTATTGTAATAAATTCTAGTAGTTGATATCTTTTAATTCGATAGGATATCTCTAGAATATTTTGGAGGGAAGAACTCGAAGAGACCTCTTGTATAAAGGTTGTTGAATCTATTGTATAGGTTGCCACTGTAGCTGAAAGTTGTTGGAACTCTAGTTGCTAATGAGTTTCCGATAGTTTTTGTAGAATGTGTTGAAGAAGTACATGAATACATGTATATTTCAATTGAATGAATATAACATAGGAGCATTGTCCCAAATGCGTGGCATTGTCATATCTATTTGAATGAATGAATGGTAGACTGTTTTTTTATTTGTAGCTCTCTGTTAATCTTGCTCTTGTTTTTATATATGCATTTACATGGTTGAATGTATGAATTTATGAATATTTAAATAAACTTCAATTGTTTCTCTTCTACGAGCGAGTGTAAGTGTGCATAGTATCCGCAAGGAGTGCATTGATAGAGTCTTCTTCAAATCAGAAGCTCAGAAGAGATAACATGAAATTTAGGTGTGCAAGGAGTGCATAGTGTCTACAAGGTGTGCATGATAGAGTCCATTTTGGCTCAGGGATTTCTAAAGAGATAGCTTGAAGGAAGTTTGTCTGCAAGGAGTGCAAGATCGAGTCTTCTGACTCAGAATTTTAGAGAAGTAGTGAAGAATTTCCACAAAAAATATAGATTGTTGAGGAAGACCTATTGCAAGACGTGCAAAGGTCGAGATTCGACCAAGTGTTGAAGATACACTCTAGGAAAGAAAACGTTCTAGGAAGAAAAATCTCAAGAGGGAGAGTGGTGAGAAATATTCGAAGGGAGGAGTACTTTGAGGTTTCCTAAAATCAACAAGCGAGATCCTTCGAGGAAATACCGGTATCCTTCCAGACCGTCAAATCTGGGAGAGGTTGCATGGAGGCTAGTTGCGAGGTGTTTCGACATTTCATAATTAAGATCATTTCAAGGTGTTGAAAGGTGGGATCACTGAAGTCGTGGAATCGTGAAGCGAATATTAAACGCCGGCTACGAGGAGCCAAGTGGAATTGGATTAGAGAATTTGGGATTTAGAGGTTCAGAGGCATTGAGTGTGGAGTGGGTAAGATATTGACGAAGTCGTGAAACCCGAAGTATAGTTGGACCGTCAAATCCAAGGAGGCATGTGGAAGAGATCCGTGAATTTGGAGAAAAGAGATTTGGGAAGAACTAAATATGGAGGTCGTGATATCCTCGAAGCCCAAAGTTACAAATGGTTGGCTCGAGGTTATATCTCGTGGTCACATAGGAGAAAGAGTCTAGTGCGAAACTAGTGCTCACAATTGGTGTTGCGAAGTGCCAAAAAGAGAATTTATAAGTAGTCTAACTTTCATGCGACATCAAGGGGACATATGTGTGTTTATTGAGTGTTTAGGGTTTGTTGAAGGCCCAAAGAGATAATTCGGTTCATGAAACTAAAGATCCAAGACCGTGAGGTCACAGAATCCCTAGGAGAGGAGTGGGGTTGTGTCGTCAGTATGATTATTAATACAGACAAAACAAAGTCATGTCAATTAAATGTAATAATATCACCTTTGATACTTTTGTATATGAAAACAAAAACTTGGAGGAAGTGCCTTCCTACAAATATATCAGAATCGCACAAGCTCAACTGGAATTAAGGAATTCAAAAAAGGATAAATGGAGGTGGAATTATTATTATGGTATAGAAAACAATTGTAAATCAACATATCCTTGTGTGTTATTGTCAAATGCCACATCTAAATCTTTGATACTCTTGTTGGCATTATCCCTATCCTCTTTATAGACAACTATTCCCCATACCTCCTTGATACCTTTTAAAAAAAAAAATTGAAGGATGTATGCACCCTAACAATCATGATACCCATGTACATGTGGGATACTTAAGGGACATATGTGGACATGCTACTAAATGTTCAAAAAATATAATTATGTCCAAATTAAAGATGAGTTA
>JZKD02S1755827.1:81632-96479 GCA_000966675.3 Picea glauca
ACCACCAAAAAAACCTAGCACACAAGAGGGTGCTTGCAAACCCTAGAAGACTAGCGCCCAAGAGAGGTGTGCACATTTCCCAAGAAGGTGTACTTGCTGAAATTTCCAAACTCACACAAAAGATATGATTCCTCAATGGAGAATTTACCTTTACTTATATTAGACTTGAACTGTCAACAAAAGTGTCTATTGGCAGAATAGGGATGACCTCTCTATCTCACAATATAATTAATATTAACCATATTAATTATATTTTACATCAATTATCAATTACATTAAGGTGGGGCCGACCAGTACCCTTTACATTACAATTAGGGTTACAGGAAGGTCTGACTCTTGAACGATATAGCAAGGGATCTCATACACCCACTAGTGCTAAGCCACTAGGGGAACATCCATAGGGATTTCTATATCTTTGTCTCACTGCATTACACAAAAGAACCACTTCTTCACTAGTGCTCAACCACTAGGATAACGTTCACTTGTGCTTGTCCACAGGCACATCCACTCAACATATCTTTTTTCCCATTGCATTAGAAAAGAGATTCATCTGGAGTTTCTCATCAACTCTCTACTCAGAGGAGGCTAATACATCATCTTCATCTCTTTCTCATGATTATGCACCCAACACTTTGGGATTTCACATGTTCACCTTGTGCTCAACCACAGTTACATCCAACTCTACAGATCTCCTTTCTCATTGCGTTACATAGGAGAATCATTTGGAGTTCTTCTCAACTCTCTGTAAGGAGGATGACATCTCTACGTTCCATCTCTATCTCAGATAGGAACCACACACCCCTCTCAGGGGCTCTCTCTCAGGTTTGTGTCCTAGAGAATGTCTTACGTAGATGTAGTCATCCACACTACCTCTCAGCTAGGGAGGTATTTTCCACCAGGCTAAGTCTCTCACGAAAATACTCAAACTTTGTTTGGGCAAGTGGTTTGGTGAAGATATCTGCAATCTGTTCATGAGTAGGAAGATATTGTAGGTGTTATTTATTCATCTGCACCATGTCTCTAATATAGTGATACTTTATCTCAATGTGTTTCGATTTGTCATGAAACACAGGGTTCTCAAAGATATTTACACAAATCTGGTTATCACAAGGA
This sequence comes from Picea glauca, assembly GCA_000966675.3. Classification (NCBI taxonomy): domain Eukaryota; kingdom Viridiplantae; phylum Streptophyta; class Pinopsida; order Pinales; family Pinaceae; genus Picea; species Picea glauca. The sequence continues at coordinate 82,746 of JZKD02S1755827.1, forward strand.
ATAGTAGTAGGATCCATCTCATGATCAAACAAGTCAATCAAAATTTTTTGAAGCCACACTGCTTCAAGGAATTCTACACTCAATGAAATGTGCTCTTCCTCTGTAGTTCTCAATGCCACAAAGATTTGTTTTTTTCTACACCAGGAAACCATGGCAGACCCTAAAGTGAAACAATAACCATAGACGTTTTTTCTATCCACTGTGCTTCTTTCCCAATCTGCATCGACATATACTTATAGACTGAAGTCTAAACTGGAAGCATATCTTAGGCCATAACCAAATGTTCCTCATAAGTATCTCAAAACATGTTTTGCATCTATCCAGTGTGTCTGTCTTGGTTGGATCATGAATTGGCTAAGCACATTTAGTGCATATAAAATGTTTGGTCTCATGTTAACTAGATACATCACTGATCCAATCACTTGTCGGTATAAGTGTGGATCTACATCCCCTAAATATTTATTAATCATCTTCTTCAAATCCATTACCATTAGAGTGGGCATGGATTTACATTTGGTCATGCCAAATTTTTTTAGTATCTCCACAGTATATTTTCCTTGACTTAGGAAAATCTCATCTATATTTTTTCATACTTCTAGTACCAAGAAGTAATGCATCAGACCCAAGTCCTTCACTTCAAATTTAGCAATCAATTCTCATTTTCATTTGGAAATGAGTCTCTTTGAACCAGTGAGGAAAAGATCGTCCACATATACGACTAAAATCAAACACTCATTTCCATGAATGTGATAATATAAGTTTGGATCAACAACACTTTTGTTGAAGCCCAAGATCATTAGAATTCTATCCGTTTTCTCGTATCAAGCACATGGTTCTTGTTTTAGACCATATAGGGATTTCTTTAACCTGCATACATGAGATCTTTCATTGTGTACAACGAATCCTTCTAGCTGCTCAATATAAATATCTTTCCCAATTTCACCATTTAGAAAAGATGTCTTTACATACATTTGATCTAGCTTCCAACCCATGGAAGAAGCTAGTGCAATGATAGAATGAATGGAGGTGTATCGGGCTACTGGAGAAAATGTCTCGTCAAAGTAAACTCCCTCTACTTGTGAGAACCCTTTGGCCACAAATATTTCTTTTTATTTTTCGATGCTTCCATCAATTGTATGCTTGATTTTATAAATCCATTTGGAAGTCACTACAGACTTTCCCTTTGGTCTTGGAACAACATCCCATACATCATTTTTCAATATAGATTGGTATTCTTCAGTCATGGCATCTTTCCATACTTGTTCACCTGAAGCTTCTCCATGACAAGATGGCTCTAAGTCGATAATGTGGGTCATGGATAAAAGTTAGATTCATAATCTCTTTGGTCTCTTGATCTCTCTGGTTGTTCCTTGTGGATATTTATGCCCTTCTTCTTATTTTAGAGTTTTTTAGGCCCAAGAAATCCTTTTATGTCCAACTTTAATATCTTTGGTTATGTTTCTTGGAGAAATTGGATTAGTTGGAACAACTCGATCAACTAGAGCTATTGGATCAACTGGAATAATGTATGTCTCCCTCTGAATGATTGAAGGGGGAGAAGGAATTGTCTCACTATCAATTTCCATATGAGCTTCTTTGGATTTTTGGAAAGATACTTATTCTTCAAAAGTAATATCTCTGCTTACTTCAATTTTTCTTTAAACAAGAATGTATATTCGATATGATTTTGAGGATTTCCTGTATTCTACAAATGTTCCCTTTCTTCTTGAAGGTTCTAGCTTGGATATATTTTCTTTGGGTACATGAAAACATATCGGACATCCAAATATTCTGAAGTGTCCAATTTCAGGCTTCACTCCGGTGAAGGCTTCTTTTGGAGTAATGTTCTTCGGGATCTGATGAGGACTTCTGTTTTGAACATATATTGTTGTCATAGATGCTTTTGCCCATAGATTCATAGGTAGAATATGATCATCTATCATTTCTTTGGTTTCCTCAATGATAGTTATGTTTTTCCTTCCAGCAACCCCATTTGTTTTAGGTTTGTAAGGAACTATGAACTCCCTCTTGATCCTTGCTTCAATACAAAAAATTATGAATTCTTTTAAGGTGTATTCTCCTCCATTATTTGATCTTAATATTTTGATTTTTCTTCCATTCTGGTTGTCAGCCTGAGCTTTGAATTCTTAAAATCTTGCAAGGACTCCATCCTTGTTATTTAGAAAGTAAATCCAAGATTTTCGAGAGTGATCATCTATGAAGAGTACTAGTGCAGACCCCCCTACTCTCCTAAGGGCTGCACGACCTCCTGGTCTAGGATCGATCAAGAAACTGAGTTTGGTTGACTCTCCGAGTCTTTTCTAGACCCCAAACCCACTTACACAGGTATTTTCTCCAAACACATAGGTTGTACGAGACCCACGGGCCCTCTCCTGAGTATTGTTCAAACCTCAATGCCAGATAGGCACTAGCTCTTCTCCGGCTAAGCCCTTTCCTTTACGTGACCATGGCTGTGACCACTCACCTAAGAAAAAGGCATGTCACGACTTTGCTTATAGGCTCTTCGCATGTGAGTCACCTTGACTCTCCCGACCTTTGAAATCTCGACAGGAGCCTAGCGCGGGATATCCCATCTATTCTCCTTCACTGATACGACCCTTCGCTATGATCGTGGGCCAATCTTCCCAGTGCACCGTGATTCTATTTGTCAGGAACTCTCAATGGGATTCACCTCCGTTCTCTCGAGGTCTGAAATCCCGATATCTCCCTGGGAAACCAATGGTCCAGATCTCTCCTTGATCTGATGGCTCAGATCAAATCACAAACTTGGATTTCATGAGTTCCCAGAACTCCTACTCCTGATTTCCCAAGTTGTGAACTCCCAACAAGACCAAATCTATGGTTCAACTCCCTCCTCCGATCAACGACTGTGATCAAATCGTGATTTCACGATTCGAAGTTATTATAACTCTTCCTTTGATTTATTTGATTCATGAGTCAGCGAAATGTTGATCTCTCGCCATGTGACCCCCTTGATGGAAGGTTTCAATAATTTTGGGATTTCGTAACCCCTCTCCTCTTGTGTACTTTCAAAGCTTATCGTTACTGCACTTTACCTTGATCAGGCGACTACGATTCCTTTTTTCTTAGACCGAATGGATGAGATATTTCCCCCTCTACGCTTTCTCCTCGTCATCTAGACGTTGATTTGATGGTCCAGATATTCCTCCCTAGGTTTACGCTTTCTTCAGAATTAGAAGATTTTCGAAGGATTCAAAGTCTTCAACCTTTGTCCTTCCTAGGAGTCTATTTCTTGGATCTCATCCATACTTATGAAAAAAATTATCCTTTCTGAGCTTGGTCTCGTGGATAAATCGACTTCCCATGTGCTCCTTCTGTTTCATGGATTTTGATAACTTAGATCCAAAGGATTTCTCGAAGAGAAATTCCTCTCGCCCTCCTGGTGTTCTACTTTTCTGGTTCTTTGAATTCTTTCAAAGTCCCTTCGACACTTATTCGAAGCTCTCATATATGCACGCCTTGCACCAGATCTTTACACAAGGTTCGAGTTCTTGTGAACGAATGTGCATGCCTTGCACCAGTCTCTTTGCACTCCTTGGAATGGGAAAGTTTCGTGCTATCTCTTCTGAGCTTCAAAATCGAGACATATTTTTTTAACGCACTCCTTGCGTTCTGTGTGAACACCTTGCACCACTCGATAGAAGAAAAACAATTTTAACTCATCCTAGCATTCACAATTCCATCTACTCATAATGAGATTCATTCATTCATGAAAACACATTAACAGAGAATTCTAAAACAATGCTGAGACCATGCCTTGGATCAATTTTCCTCTGTTATATTCAAAAGTGAAAATGGCTACAATTGAAATAAAAAAAAAAACTAAAAAACTCAGAAATATCCTACTAACTTGCACCTAGCCTCATTTGGGCATACATAACCTCTATTTATCTCAGACGGATCTTAGGGTTCCCCCTGACTACTTGTCTACATCAAAACCTATCCTGACGGCTATCCTAGTCTAGTCGCATTCTATCGTCGGAGTGGAAACTCCTGCTTCGCTCACAATTGCTCAAGCGTGCCTCAAAATATTTTTCCGGCACTGAGTTAAGGCGTACTTCAAATTTTTTGTTGCAACTTCCAGCATTGAGACTCCGTACAAATTCCCAGACGTTGATAGGTCATGCTCCACATGCTTGCTAGCGATGTTCCTGCATCATACTCCCCTTGACAAAAATTCATGGACTCCTATCCATGAGCTCCTACACTGGCTTTCCATGCTTCTTTATAACAACTTCATTTTCCCAACTGGAATATTTTATTGGGTGTCCCTTCCACTTGACCAGATATTCAAAACAGGTCTTTCTCCTAGTCTTTTTTCCAATCCTCTGATCAATAATCTTCTCCATCTCTGGTTTTTTTGCTATAGGCATTTGTTTTTCCCATTGGATTTTCTCTTGATCTTCTGATCTCTCTGTGTCATTTTTCCTGTAAGGGTACAGGTCTGAAACATTCAATATGGGTGATATGACCACACCATCTGGCAGCTCAATCTCATAGGTGTTTCCATGAAACTTCCTCAATATCTTACATGGTCCTATCTTCTTCATTTTTAAATTGTTATATGTTCCCCTAGGGAAAATTTATTTCCTAAGATGTGCCAAAACCTGATCTCCTAATTCAAATTGAAGTTCTCTACATTGCTTATCAGCTCTTCATTTGTAATCCTGGTTAGAAATCTGCAACTATCCTTTGATCTGGCTATGGAGTTTTTTCATTTTTGCAGCAAAATATTCTTCTCCAATGCTCTTGATCTCACTCTGTCCCAAGTATCTCAACTCAAACACTCTCGTGGGTTTCATTCCATACAATATTTGGAATGGTATCTTTCCAGTTCTCATGTTTGGTGAGTCATTGTATGCAAATTTTTCTAGTGACAAAATCTGATCCCACTGATTATGGTGTTCAATAACCAGAATCCTCAACAAGTTTCCCAAACTTTTGTTTACCACCTCAGTCTGTCCATCTATCTGAGGGTGATAAGATGAGATGAAGTATATCCCCAACTTCTTCCACAGTTTTCTCCAAAAGTTTCCAACAAATTTTGTGTCTCTGTACAAGACAATGCTTCTGGGTAGGCCGTGAAGTTTTACAACTTCCTTGAAAAAAAGATTTGCAACATGCGTTGCATCACTGGTCTTCTGTCATGGGATAAAGTGTGCCATCTTTGAAAATATATCCACCACCACAGATATGGAATCAAATAATTTTTGTGTTCTTAGCAGTCCCATCACAAAATCCATTCTTATTGCATCCCAAGGCCTCTCTGGTATTGGCAATGGTTGATACAATCCAGTGTTCTGTCTTTCTACTTTTCCATGTTGGAAAATTCTACATCTGTTCACAAAATTTATCACTTCGTTTCTCATACCTATCCAATAGTATGACCTGATCAACTATGAAAATGTTTTATCATGGCCGAAATGTCCAACCAATCCTCGACTATGTTTTTCCTTTAGAAATTTGTCCCTTATTGAGCATTTTGGTATGCACAACTGATTTCCCTTGAACAACAATTCCTCTTGAATCATATACTCTGTCCACTGGCTTCTGTCTCTCATCACAGGATTTTCACATGCTTCATATGCTTCCTTGAAATCTGTATCATCACAATACATTTCCTTAAGGTGTTCAAACCCCAAGGTCTTCACCTTAAATTCTTGCAGAATCAAGCATCTCCTGCTTAATGCATCAACAACTTTGTTAGCATTTTAAACAATATGTTTTATGACAAAAGTAAAATTCTTCATAAACTCAACCCATTTTGCATGCCTTTGATTCAAGTTTTCTTGTCTGGTTATGAATTATAAAGCCTGGTTATCACTATACAAGAAAAATTCCTATGGGAGAAGGTAATGTCTCCACTTCTTCAAGGCTTGAATTATTGAATAAAACTCCTTATCATACATGGAGTATTTTCTCTTGGTCTCATTTAAATTCTCACTAAAATAGGCAACAATTCTATTATCTTGGCTCAAAATTGCTCCAATTGCAGCTCCACTTGCATGACATCTCACCTGAAATGTCTTCTCAAAAATTGGCAAGACCAGAATTGGTCATTTTGTTATTTTCTCATTCAGTATATTGAAGNAGTATCTCCACAGTATATTTTCCTTGACTTAGGAAAATCTCATCTATATTTTTTCATACTTCTAGTACCAAGAAGTAATGCATCAGACCCAAGTCCTTCACTTCAAATTTAGCAATCAATTCTCATTTTCATTTGGAAATGAGTCTCTTTGAACCAGTGAGGAAAAGATCGTCCACATATACGACTAAAATCAAACACTCATTTCCATGAATGTGATAATATAAGTTTGGATCAACAACACTTTTGTTGAAGCCCAAGATCATTAGAATTCTATCCGTTTTCTCGTATCAAGCACATGGTTCTTGTTTTAGACCATATAGGGATTTCTTTAACCTGCATACATGAGATCTTTCATTGTGTACAACGAATCCTTCTAGCTGCTCAATATAAATATCTTTCCCAATTTCACCATTTAGAAAAGATGTCTTTACATACATTTGATCTAGCTTCCAACCCATGGAAGAAGCTAGTGCAATGATAGAATGAATGGAGGTGTATCGGGCTACTGGAGAAAATGTCTCGTCAAAGTAAACTCCCTCTACTTGTGAGAACCCTTTGGCCACAAATATTTCTTTTTATTTTTCGATGCTTCCATCAATTGTATGCTTGATTTTATAAATCCATTTGGAAGTCACTACAGACTTTCCCTTTGGTCTTGGAACAACATCCCATACATCATTTTTCAATATAGATTGGTATTCTTCAGTCATGGCATCTTTCCATACTTGTTCACCTGAAGCTTCTCCATGACAAGATGGCTCTAAGTCGATAATGTGGGTCATGGATAAAAGTTAGATTCATAATCTCTTTGGTCTCTTGATCTCTCTGGTTGTTCCTTGTGGATATTTATGCCCTTCTTCTTATTTTAGAGTTTTTTAGGCCCAAGAAATCCTTTTATGTCCAACTTTAATATCTTTGGTTATGTTTCTTGGAGAAATTGGATTAGTTGGAACAACTCGATCAACTAGAGCTATTGGATCAACTGGAATAATGTATGTCTCCCTCTGAATGATTGAAGGGGGAGAAGGAATTGTCTCACTATCAATTTCCATATGAGCTTCTTTGGATTTTTGGAAAGATACTTATTCTTCAAAAGTAATATCTCTGCTTACTTCAATTTTTCTTTAAACAAGAATGTATATTCGATATGATTTTGAGGATTTCCTGTATTCTACAAATGTTCCCTTTCTTCTTGAAGGTTCTAGCTTGGATATATTTTCTTTGGGTACATGAAAACATATCGGACATCCAAATATTCTGAAGTGTCCAATTTCAGGCTTCACTCCGGTGAAGGCTTCTTTTGGAGTAATGTTCTTCGGGATCTGATGAGGACTTCTGTTTTGAACATATATTGTTGTCATAGATGCTTTTGCCCATAGATTCATAGGTAGAATATGATCATCTATCATTTCTTTGGTTTCCTCAATGATAGTTATGTTTTTCCTTCCAGCAACCCCATTTGTTTTAGGTTTGTAAGGAACTATGAACTCCCTCTTGATCCTTGCTTCAATACAAAAAATTATGAATTCTTTTAAGGTGTATTCTCCTCCATTATTTGATCTTAATATTTTGATTTTTCTTCCATTCTGGTTGTCAGCCTGAGCTTTGAATTCTTAAAATCTTGCAAGGACTCCATCCTTGTTATTTAGAAAGTAAATCCAAGATTTTCGAGAGTGATCATCTATGAAGAGTACTAGTGCAGACCCCCCTACTCTCCTAAGGGCTGCACGACCTCCTGGTCTAGGATCGATCAAGAAACTGAGTTTGGTTGACTCTCCGAGTCTTTTCTAGACCCCAAACCCACTTACACAGGTATTTTCTCCAAACACATAGGTTGTACGAGACCCACGGGCCCTCTCCTGAGTATTGTTCAAACCTCAATGCCAGATAGGCACTAGCTCTTCTCCGGCTAAGCCCTTTCCTTTACGTGACCATGGCTGTGACCACTCACCTAAGAAAAAGGCATGTCACGACTTTGCTTATAGGCTCTTCGCATGTGAGTCACCTTGACTCTCCCGACCTCTGAAATCTCGACAGGAGCCTAGCGCGGGATATCCCATCTATTCTCCTTCACTGATACGACCCTTCGCTATGATCGTGGGCCAATATTCCCAGTGCACCGTGATTCTATGTGTCAGGAACTCTCAATGGGATTCACCTCCATTCTCTCGAGGTCTGAAATCCCGATATCTCCCTAGGAAACCAATGGTCCAGATCTCTCCTTGATCTGATGGCTCAGATCAAATCACAAACTTGGATTTCATGAGTTCCTAGAACTCCTAATCCCTATTTCCCAAGTTGTGAACTCCCAACAAGACCAAATCTATGGTTCAACTCCCTCCTCCGATCAACGACTGTGATCAAATTGTGATTTCACGATTCGAAGTTATTATAACTCTTCCTTTGATTTATTTGATTCATGAGTCAACGAAATGTTGATCTCTCGCCATGTGACCCCCTTGATGGAAGGTTTCAATAATTTCGGGATTTCGTAACCCCGCTCCTCTTGTGTACTTTTAAAGCTTATCGTTACTGCACTTTACCTTGATCAGGTGACTACGATTCCTTTTTTATTAGACCGAATGGATGAGATATTTCCCCCTCTATGCTTTCTCCTCGTCATCTAGACGTTGATTTGATGGTCCAGATATTCCCCCCTAGGTTTATGCTTTCTTCAGAATTAGAATATTTTCGAAGGATTCAAAGTCTTCAACCTTTGTCCTTCCTATGAGTCCATTTCTTGGATCTCATCCACACTTATGAAAACCATTATCCTTTCTGAGATTGGTCTCGTGGATAAATCGACTTCCCATGTGCTCCTTCTGTTTCATGGATTTTGATAACTTAGATCCAAAGGATTTCTCGAAGAGAAATTCCTCTCGCCCTCCTGGCATTCTACTTTTCTGGTTCTTTGAATTCTTTCAAAGTCCCTTCGACACTTATTCGAAGCTCTCATATATGCACGCCTTGCACCAGATCTTTACGCAAGGTTCGAGTTCTTGCGAACGAATGTGCATGCCTTGCACCAGTCTCTTTGCACTCCTTGGAATGGGAATGTTTTGTGCTATCTCTTCTGAGCTTCAAAATCGAGACATATTTTTTTAACGCACTCCTTGCGTTCTGTGTGCACACCTTGCACCACTCGATAGAAGAGAAACAATTTTAACTCATCCTAGCATTCACAATTCCATCTACTCATAATGAGATTCATTCATTCATGAAAACACATTAACAGAGAATTGTAAAACAATGCTGAGACCATGCCTTGGATCAATTTTCCTCTGTTATATTCAAAAGTGAAAATGGCTACAATTGAAATAAAAACAAAAACTAAAAAACTCAGAAATATCCTACTAACTTGCACCTAGCCTCATTTGGGCATACATAACCTCTATTTATCTCAGACGGATCTTAGGGTTCCCCCTGACTACTTGTCTACATCAAAACCTATCCTGACGGCTATCCTAGTCTAGTCGCATTCTATCGTCGGAGTGGAAACTCCTGCTTCGCTCACAATTGCTCAAGCGTGCCTCAAAATATTTTTCCGGCACTGAGTTAAGGCGTACTTCAAATTTTTTGTTGCAACTTCCAGCATTGAGACTCCGTACAAATTCCCAGACGTTGATAGGTCATGCTCCACATGCTTGCTAGCGATGTTCCTGCATCATACTCCCCTTGACAAAAATTCATGGACTCCTATCCATGAGCTCCTACACTGGCTTTCCATGCTTCTTTATAACAACTTCATTTTCCCAACTGGAATATTTTATTGGGTGTCCCTTCCACTTGACCAGATATTCAAAACAGGTCTTTCTCCTAGTCTTTTTTCCAATCCTCTGATCAATAATCTTCTCCATCTCTGGTTTTTTTGCTATAGGCATTTGTTTTTCCCATTGGATTTTCTCTTGATCTTCTGATCTCTCTGTGTCATTTTTCCTGTAAGGGTACAGGTCTGAAACATTCAATATGGGTGATATGACCACACCATCTGGCAGCTCAATCTCATAGGTGTTTCCATGAAACTTCCTCAATATCTTACATGGTCCTATCTTCTTCATTTTTAAATTGTTATATGTTCCCCTAGGGAAAATTTATTTCCTAAGATGTGCCAAAACCTGATCTCCTAATTCAAATTGAAGTTCTCTACATTGCTTATCAGCTCTTCATTTGTAATCCTGGTTAGAAATCTGCAACTATCCTTTGATCTGGCTATGGAGTTTTTTCATTTTTGCAGCAAAATATTCTTCTCCAATGCTCTTGATCTCACTCTGTCCCAAGTATCTCAACTCAAACACTCTCGTGGGTTTCATTCCATACAATATTTGGAATGGTATCTTTCCAGTTCTCATGTTTGGTGAGTCATTGTATGCAAATTTTTCTAGTGACAAAATCTGATCCCACTGATTATGGTGTTCAATAACCAGAATCCTCAACAAGTTTCCCAAACTTTTGTTTACCACCTCAGTCTGTCCATCTATCTGAGGGTGATAAGATGAGATGAAGTATATCCCCAACTTCTTCCACAGTTTTCTCCAAAAGTTTCCAACAAATTTTGTGTCTCTGTACAAGACAATGCTTCTGGGTAGGCCGTGAAGTTTTACAACTTCCTTGAAAAAAAGATTTGCAACATGCGTTGCATCACTGGTCTTCTGTCATGGGATAAAGTGTGCCATCTTTGAAAATATATCCACCACCACAGATATGGAATCAAATAATTTTTGTGTTCTTAGCAGTCCCATCACAAAATCCATTCTTATTGCATCCCAAGGCCTCTCTGGTATTGGCAATGGTTGATACAATCCAGTGTTCTGTCTTTCTACTTTTCCATGTTGGAAAATTCTACATCTGTTCACAAAATTTATCACTTCGTTTCTCATACCTATCCAATAGTATGACCTGATCAACTATGAAAATGTTTTATCATGGCCGAAATGTCCAACCAATCCTCGACTATGTTTTTCCTTTAGAAATTTGTCCCTTATTGAGCATTTTGGTATGCACAACTGATTTCCCTTGAACAACAATTCCTCTTGAATCATATACTCTGTCCACTGGCTTCTGTCTCTCATCACAGGATTTTCACATGCTTCATATGCTTCCTTGAAATCTGTATCATCACAATACATTTCCTTAAGGTGTTCAAACCCCAAGGTCTTCACCTTAAATTCTTGCAGAATCAAGCATCTCCTGCTTAATGCATCAACAACTTTGTTAGCATTTTAAACAATATGTTTTATGACAAAAGTAAAATTCTTCATAAACTCAACCCATTTTGCATGCCTTTGATTCAAGTTTTCTTGTCTGGTTATGAATTATAAAGCCTGGTTATCACTATACAAGAAAAATTCCTATGGGAGAAGGTAATGTCTCCACTTCTTCAAGGCTTGAATTATTGAATAAAACTCCTTATCATACATGGAGTATTTTCTCTTGGTCTCATTTAAATTCTCACTAAAATAGGCAACAATTCTATTATCTTGGCTCAAAATTGCTCCAATTGCAGCTCCACTTGCATGACATCTCACCTGAAATGTCTTCTCAAAAATTGGCAAGACCAGAATTGGTCATTTTGTTATTTTCTCATTCAGTATATTGAAGATCCTCTCAGCTTCCTCTATCCATTTAAAATATTTGTGCTTCTTCTTCACTGTATCCATCGTCGGTGCACAAATTCCACTAAAGTATTTGATGAAATTCCTATAGAAGCTTGCTAATCCATGACAGCTCCTTACTTAAAACATGCTCCTTGGTGATGACCATTCTTTAATTGCTTTTGCCTTCTCTGGATCCATATTCAACTCATTTGAAGAGATCACAAAACCCAAGTAAATGAGTTATGTCTTCATAAAAGAGGACTTCTTCAGATTTATCAACATCTTCTCCTACTTTAGTTTCCTCATCACTAGTGTTAGATGCCTCAAATGCTCCTCTTTAGTCCTACTAAAGGTCAATATATCATCTAGATATACAACCACAATCTTTCCAATGAAATCTTTTAGTATCTCACTCATCAGCCTTATAAAAGTACTCGAAGCGTTTGTTAAGCCAAATGGCATAACAAGCCACTCATACAAACCTTCATTTGTCTTAAGGTTTTCTTCCACTTATCACCTTCTCTCATTCTAATCGGGTGATATCCACTTTTCAAATCTATCATAGAAAATAAATTTGATCCACTTAAACAGTCCATTAAATTCTCCATTCTTGGTAAAGGAAATTGATACCTGATGGTGATCTTGTTAATGTATCTCGAGTCTGTCTAAATTCTCCATCCTCCATATTTATTTGGGCTCAACATAGTTGGTACTTTTCATGGACAAAATATCTCTTTGACCAAACCCTTGTTTAACAGTTCCTGGACTTGGTTCTTCACTTCCTCATTCTCTCGAGGTGTCAATCTCTATGCTGCTTTGTTCAATATAGTTGCTTCTGGTATCAATTCAATATGGTGGTTGATACTTCTGATGGGTGACAATGAGTTTGGAAGCTCATCCACCACTATGTTAGCAAAATTATCCAACAATTCCTAAACTTTTTCAGGCAAATCATCCATTGAATTACTTGTAAGGATAACTCTGGGTTTCCTCACCACAAAAAACTGCATCTCCTGTTTTGTATTGACTTCTTTCAGGAGTTCCTTCCCACTCATGAGAAGTATGCTTGTGATTTCTTCCTCCTACACTTTCTTCTCCTCTATTGGCAGCAATATGTGTGTTCTACCATTCTTATCCAAGGTGGATGCATTCTTCCTCCCATTGCAACACCCTGTTTCCCCCAGTCTGTCAAAATAACTATACTGGCCAAGAACTATGGCAGACTCAAAGATGTGAATGTGTGATTTTGAATGGACCTTAGTATAAAAGGTCGACGAATGTAAATAATGTTATGAATATATGTTGCAGAACTATTGGGAGGGGGATGTGCTGAAAAGAGACCACGATGGCTGATGAAAGGTGGTTGAAGGCACCTGGAATGGTGGTGTTAACTTCCACCGAAACCAATACTGTATTTGGTCTTCACTGGCTTGAAGATCAAGAGCGGCTCACTGGCCCCGAAATGAATTACTCGGCATGTTGGTAGGTGAAGAGGCTCCTCATGAGTTAATGAGGGATGGGGATGAACCACCCATCTGTGGAAGCCTCAGACCTAACGACCACGGGGAAGTTCGTGCCACATGCAACCTCACCGAAAAAGAAAAGGCAGGAAAGAGGTGCAAAAGGGGACAGTCGCGACAGAGATTGTAGAAGGGGAGAAATTGGAAGGAATCTGGAAAAATATAAAGAGTGATTGATAAGCAGAGAAGAAGGAGAGTAACCTTCGTTCTCAACTTCTAACAAACATAGACTCAGTCTCACAACATCGTGGTCTAAGCTCAAGGGGTGGCTACTGGTAAATCCATTCAGAATCGCTGAGCCTATGGTTGGGTGGAAACAAGCACCCCTCTCAGCAGTTGTATCAAACCTGGTGTTTTTCCAATAGGTGTTATATCTCGTATCTTGAAACTAATATTCTGACATGTATGTTCATGGTTTGTGCAATTATGAATGGTTTCAGTATAAGACTGTCTGTATGGTGTTTTGATCAGAAATGGTGGTTGTATG
>JZKD02S1755838.1:79362-95619 GCA_000966675.3 Picea glauca
AAAAGTATTAAAGTAATGTTTTAAATTATTCAATTTTTTAAATTTTTAAATAAATTTTTATAAATTATATTTCTTTTTTAAAAAATTCTAAAATAATTTTATCTTATTTTATTCTTATATGGTATTTGGTATTGTAACTAAATGTTTTTTATTATGCAAATGATAACATGTTTATAGTATAAATAAAAACAATTTTATATTTTTATTATGTATTATATTAAAAAATTATGATTTGATCCGATACTAGCTTATAGTTGACCAAAGCAATTTTATTTTAATTGAGAAACATCAACATTGAATAGACCTAGCTCGAACTTCCTACAACTTTATTTTATATAAAAAATAAATCTATAATTTAATTTTCACTTAATTCCACCTGCAAATCTGAAATGTATCATACACAATTTCATACCGCTCAATGGATGAAATGAATATCTTGTAGGCATGAATATATTAACGTTTGCATAACCACAATAGAAATTCTTTATCATGTCATTTATAACGTTAAAAATTTCAGTACTATCATATAATGTTTTCCTTTCATGAGCCATACATTGATGTTGAGCTGGTAAAGCTTCATTATCAATGAAATGTTTCATTACCAATGCAATGACATGATGAACAATCGAAAACATAAATTAGTTATCAACCCAACCCATTTGAGGATATCAATTTCTGTACAACGTTGATCTATATTTCAATTCGCCTATACCATAGATTAATATTTTTTATAGCAATAGGGAAATTGATTATTTGATATTTATTTTTTTGCTTTTTGGTTATTTATTTCAATGGAATGAAAAAAACTAATAAATGAAAACAAAAATTATAGATGATAATTCCATAAATTAGTTATCAATTTATTTCAATTTATTTTAGAATGTCAATTGTTTTATGACATGGTCTGTATTTCAAGTTATAAATATTGAAGAAAATCCATGTATAATAATATACTCAATATGTCATTTAACTAACTAAATTGAATTTGGATAAAAAGAATAATAATCATTTACATAACCATTCAAGTTAAACTCAATTAGCATTAATAAAAACCATAAAATTATATAGAAACATTTGATAGCTTTTATTTCTTTTGACTTAAAATTTTGAATTTCAAGATGTGTTTTTTCTGAAAAATAATAGATCCTCTACATTATTTTAATTTCATTTCCATTTTCATTCATTTATTGCAAACTAAGGGGTGTTAGCATTAGAAAAATTAATACATATACTTCCCGGAACTTCTATATTTAGGAAGAATGAAGATGGTTTTTAATATGAGTTGATATATATGTATTGTATTCTTGTATAACTAGTGTAGATTCATATCAACACTTTATGAATCATGATTTAAAAGGGATTAAATCCTTTGAGATGCAAATATTTGTTACAGTACACAAACTTAGTAAATGTTTGCATGGAATTTGATCCCTTTGAATATTTTTATATATTGAGTGTTTGACATGCTACTTCAAAAATATTATATAAAACTAAAAATTACTAAAGATGTTCAATTATGAATAAATTCAATAATCAGAAAGTAATATGATATATATATATATATATATATATATATATATATATGATTAGTGTCAATATATATCTTTAAAATTCTCTTTCAACTATTCTTATTAGTTGTTCATAATTCTATATGAAACATATACGAGGTCATGCCATGCCTATGTATCTTTTTTATATTAATAGGTTCTTTATGCAACATCACATGTTTCACATAAATTTATTTACACCCTATTGCATGGTTCCACTTCAAACTATATATATATATATATATAGGTGATTAATGTCAATATATATCTTTAAAATTCTTTTTGAACTATTCTTGCTGACTTTCCATATGAAGCATATATGAAAAACAAGGTTGTGTGGCAGCGCAGTCCCTTCCAACGAGGTTATAAAGAAAATGTATATATATATGAAGTGTTTGGTGCAAAATGTATCCTTCCAACGAGGTTAGAAAGAAAATGTATATATATATGAAGTGTTTGGTGAAAAATGTATATTACAAAAATGTTGTCTGAAACATGTATATCACGGAAGATGGGGCAAAAGTAAATGATATTTTTTGAAAGCATATAGCAAACCTATTTTTTTTGAAAGTATATAACAAAGTAAAAAATTTGTTTACAGTGCAAGAATAAATTTCGAAATTTAAATGCATTTTCCATATGGACTGGTGAAAGATAAAAATATATGATGACACAAAATTAATAGGAGATAAGAAATATAAAAAATTTAAATGCATTTGTGAGAATGGGCTATAAGTAAACGATGGTTGCATTGTTGAGCACCATTTATTTTGAAATAAATAAAAAAAGAAAAATCTGTAACATATAAAAGAGTAAATGTGTTTTCCATACAGACTGGTGAAGGATAAGAATAAAAGTCTGTAACATATTAAAAATTAAATGCATTTGTCATACTGAGTGGTGAAATATAAGAATAGAGTCTGTGACATATAAAAATTTAAATGCATTTTTATTTGAAATATGTCAAAAAATAAAAGTTTGTTACATACTGCTGGAAATTTTGAAATATACAAAAAAAATTAAGTCTGTTACATATAAACCGCAATTTCAATGCGTTTTTCATGTAGACTGGGATTGAGGCTCCCACGGACCACTAGAGAAATATGTACAAGAAACAAAATTATGGAAAAAATATAGAGTGCAATAGCTGCAAAAGAAAATAAATGGAAAAATATAAGTGTTTGGCTATACATCTGTATTTAAGAAACTGGAATAATTGGGTTGATAAACAAAGAAAGATGTGATGAGTAAACTTACAGTGAGGCTATATATGAGCCCTTTAGCTATTTGCATGCGGCTGTCATTTAATTGATGTTGTCGATGACTGCAGTTTCAAGGATGTCCTCCACAACTGTTGTAATGCTGGCAACTACCTATTGCCTTTTGTTGGTGGCCTGTTTCAATTGTCTTTCGAGCCATTCTTCAATGTAGCCTCTCATCGGAGCGATGTTGATATCATTCCATATTTTTATGTTGAAAAGACCGTTTTCTAATTCCCAGAAGTCGATAGAAAGATAAGAGAGAACTTGATGAATTTCTTCATTCTGTATTTCATATTTGACTAGCCAGTCGTGGACGTGAGCTTGATCAAATTGAAGAATGTTGAAAAAAAATTGTAGAGAGAAGGTTTTAAACATAGCAACATGTTTATCAAACTCTTTCCTGGTTAAGGGCAAGGAGTTTGCAATTAAGTGTGGGTCTTAACAGTCGTAGGTTTTCCCGGTTAAGTCTATATTTGACAACTTTGTGAATAATATATCTTTCTCCGTTATGGATTCTACACATGACTGAACAATGAGATGCAGATTCTTTACATTTTCTTTCCAACATGCATTCAACTGGTCGATGCAGTTTTTTGATGGAAGATCTTCTTCTCTTCTTTTTGTTTCTATCATATTATTGACAATCTTGCCAAAAGGGATGACCATTTTCAAAAAGAAATTTTCTTCATCTTTTAATTCGGCCTGCAAAAGCTTGATCAAGCTATGTGCCCTGGTTCCAAGGGAAGTGATGGTTTGTGATATTTTCCATGCCTCGGTAACCAGTTCTACTCTTGTTTTGATATTGTTCTCCAGATATCCTTTTCATGATGCGAGCAGGGTGAAGGATGATTTTACATTGGGTGGAGGGGTGCCAGGCATGGCTATTGCCAAAGGATCAACAAGCAATGACATATGAATGAAAG
The DNA here is from genome assembly GCA_000966675.3 of Picea glauca. NCBI lineage: Eukaryota > Viridiplantae > Streptophyta > Pinopsida > Pinales > Pinaceae > Picea > Picea glauca. The sequence continues at coordinate 83,095 of JZKD02S1755838.1, forward strand.
TGTCTTCCAATTCCTTGATTCGGCCCTTCAATCTGGCATTCTCGATCTCGATGTCGCCAATGGAATCATGAAGTTTTTCTCCAGTTGTGGTGTGAAGTTCATAGATTTTGGACAACCTCATGTTGGCAACATCAACCTTTGAACGAGATTTGTCTTTGTTATTTTTAATATTTTTTTCTGAATTATCAATTTTTTGTTCCGCATATAAAAAAAAACGCTCTGGAACATGAAGGATTCATCTTTGTCAATTTTTTTGGTAGCGTATATGTCCATTGAATGGCTATGGTCGATGGCATATCCGATATGATCAAGGAAGTAGATCATGGTATCTAGATCAATGTCAAGTTCCATGTTCTCACTCTGAATTTTCGGCTCTTTCGCTTGTGCCACATTTTTTTTCTCTTCTTCTCTACTGGGAGCTTGTGAGAACTATCAATTTTAGAGTGAGGAAGGTCGTTATCTCCTCCTCCATTTGAAGAACTCTGGGTTTCTTTGTTGCTATGATGGGTCATTGGAGCGATGCCCCGAGATGTAGTACTTTTTGGAGTGGTATTTGTGGATTGAACACTTTTCTCAGTAGGGCGTTTCCCTTGTTGCGTGTACAATTTAGTATATCTTTGCACTGTCTGTACCTCATCGGCATCAGAGGCAGGATTGTTGTCTCCATTGTCTTTGTTTTTGGGTAGGTGTTTATTTGCAAAAAAATCATCGAGGCCAAGTGTTTGCAAATGTTGTCCAAAAATATCATAGGAGTCGAATCCTCTTATGTATTCAACATATATCAGGTTGGAGATGCTAGAATGTGTTGATAAATCATCCATTTTGTTGTCATTTTTCAACACGAACTCCCCTATTTTCCAAGGCAGAGGAATGAACTATTTTTTTTTCTTCCTTTGGAACAGATGGAACCAGTAGTTGTATTGACGTGCTACTTCTGCAACAAACATTATGTCCGTAATGTGACATGTAAGGAGAGTAGGTTGTTTCCTGGAGCCAAAAATTCTTATGACAGTGTAATTATCCAAATGTTGGAGTGTCCCCTACTTGTCCAAAAAACTAGTTGCTTGTTCAGATATACGGGGAGCATCTTCTCCTGACAACAAAAATTTGAAAATAGACAGGAAGCCATTAAAAACCTCATAAAAGCAGTGGGAAGCCTTATGCTTCCACAAGGCATGGTACCAGAATGTTACTGGGTGGAATTCGCAGTTGACATTCTTGGACAGACACAGTTGCAGAAACCGACAGGAATGTGCTATTGCAAAAACTAAATAGGATGACATATAAAATTTCTTTTCACTTTTGTAGCTTGACAATTGGGAAGAGATATCATGGGAAATTAACTTGACCCAATAAAAAATGGCTTGTTCATTGACAGTGAAATACAAAATATAAAGAGCCATGCGGGAAACAGTACCTGTGGACTCGTGTCCTGTTATTCTTGTAAACAACCAGGAAAATTCGCAAAATGGATTTCTAAATGAACTAACCTGCATGCTTGTAATATCTTCAGGAACTAGATTTGGGTTTTCCAGAAAAAGGGGAACGAGGTCCAATCTATTATTATGCTTTGCTAGGAACTGTTTGCAATCTTCTCCTTTGAACGTCAATGTTGGCTCCGACAATTTAAGCATCTGGCAGAAGACCAGAGGTGACAAAGAAACATAAGAGCGGTCCTGCAGTGGAATAATTGTTTTCTCTGAAATAAATTTATCGGCGCACCAAGAGACCAGTTCCTTACAATCAAAAACCTCAGGGACACAACCTGAATGGGAAATCCTGAAGGTCCAATTTACTTGGTTCTCTGCAGTAGAAGTTGAGTAATAAGAAAATGTCGTCGACTAGTGGAAGTTCTTGTCCTCACGCCCGAAGATGTTCACTATATCTCCACATAACTCATTTCGAGATGATGCCATAGGTTTATGAGAAGGTTTCTTTGCTGCAGATGATGGTTTTAATGAACATTTATAGTTGATAATGTAATTTTTTGGTAAATCTTGGTTAAATTCTTATGAATGGGAAAGCTCCTCGAGCCTTTCGCTGATTAATGGCAATCTGTAATGGTGGTGCATGATGAACTATTAGCAGTAAATTTTATTTATTACATATTCAGAAATGTGAAGGTGGCAGGTACGAAGAAGAGCAATTAAGGAATGGAGGTTTTGTGAACGTGCGAAGGCCACGCCATGTGAACGGGATTTCATGATTTTAAAATCAACACTCAGAAGGGATAGTATAATCTCCCACAAATATTTGTTTAATTCACATTAATACGAGATGTCCTCGAGCCTTTCGCCCATCAATGAAAATCTATACGGTTTCTGCATGATGACCTGTTAGAATTAAATGTCAGTAATTCATATTTAGAAACAAGATATGTATATATATATATATATATATATATATATATATATAAATTTTTATTTTCTTTTATTATAGACAAGCGCGAAGGTGACGAGACAACGAAGAGCAAGAAAAGAATGGAAAGCTCTGAAAAGCGGTCGGACGGTATTCAAAAAAGGGTTACGGGGATAGTCAGGACAACTGATTGTTGCACGGTTAAATTTCATGTTTCAGAATTTTTGAGGGAAAAATATGTAAAACGGAAGAGATCACGATGGGGAAGTTCAACGGCCGGTTTGTATATTTGCGAAATTCCAGCAAAGTGACTAAGTATGGAATAGGGAAATTGCTAATTGTATGCGTAGAAATACGATATTATATATAATTGCCAGTTGCTAATTGCAAAGGGGTGCAGGCACAAAAAATAACGACTACAAACTGAATATTTCTTCAACCCGCCAAGCCAATGATTCGCCAAATAAATTTGAACAAATGGAGAAGCATGGAAAACAGACGAATGAGATTCAAAATCGGGTGACAATAGTTCCACTAAATATGCGAGGACCCCACGGTTAAATTGTATTTCTCGGAAGTTTTTAGTGCAACAATGTGCACCATGGAAGAGGGAATGATATGTGGAACATAATACAGAAGAGGGTATTATCTAACAACGATTGAAAATTTGTATATCGCAGAAGTGACGGTACTATTTGCAAGCCATTGAACAAAATAAGTCCAATGTATAGAATTCCTAGCGGGAATTTACGGTTGGAGACGTTTATGGGTATGGATGGGGAAGCGTTCAGTCGGTGTTGCGATAAAAAAACACGAGTGCAGTTGTGAACCCGCAAGACCATCGACCTGACCAACGCGCAAGCCCGTTTGTCAATTTGTATATCGCAGAACTCTAGGTGCCAGTTGCAAGACAAGGAACAATAGAGGGTCAATTTAAAGAAAGGGAAAGCGATCGTTGGAAATGCGTGAATCTGTGAAGCTGCGGAGCAAGGCATTTTCAGGAGAAAAATGATTAAGTAACTAGGAAGAGAAACTAAAAGGAATAAAAGAGTGGAAAAATAGAAAGGCAGAAGGCAGTTTTCGTAAGAGCGAGTTGGTTTCAATGAAGCCCCATTGTTGCAAAACCATGATGTTCTACTAACTATCAGCAAATGCGTTGTTGAAGATTACATTTTTTGCAACATGTGCATGCAACTATGTTCTTGATACATTCCTCCATGACTATAACATATTAACTTAACTATTAAACTTCATTTTCTACTAATTGTCATCACATGCTTTGTTGAAGATTAGATTTTATTGGAACGTGTGAATGTAACTGTGTTTTTCATACACTCTTCCATGAGTGCAACATATTAATTCAACTATTAAACTTCTTGCATTATGGGATGTTAGCATTAAAACTTAATAATTGCATGTCTAGAAACAAGAATGACGATTTTTTTGTAACATTGTACATTGGTATTGCTATGTTCTATCTGCATTTCGAATAGAATTGAACGTTGGTTTCAAATTATGTAATCAATTTTTTGTTTGCATAAAAAACTGGTGGATTCACACAGTACATTGGCCTATAATTGTTAGATGTTCCATATTATAAAATATAAGCTAAGTAAACACAATATCGAAGACGTATAAGAGCACTAAACCATGCCAATTAGAACATGTGTTAAACCCAGAAAAAAAGCAACAACGAAGAGTCGAAGGAAAATATTTTTTAACAGCAAATGCATTCAAAAAAATAAGAAAAACATTGAGTATTGTACATCTATCCTTAGAAGTTGGACCCAGTTCTTTGGGCCAAAACATTGAAGGTATCTATGACAAACACGGGCATTGGATCCGCAATATGCAAGATCTTTGCATTTTTCTCCTCGATGAATCATCCTGTGCTGAAATTGATATTTTTCATGAGCTTCCCCTGAGGAAGAAGACGAAAATGGTTGTAGCGAAAGTGGAATAACCCTTAGCTGAAACCGCCTCTATATAATCCAAACAAATTTAGTAGCAGAACTTGCACGTGCAATTCCAAAGGCCCAAATTAGTCCATTTTGGGTAGAAGGAGATGACTAGTAGGAAAATGCCTTGCAATAGTGACAATTTTGGACCTAATTCTCGAAGATGTTAATCATTAATTTTTTGGCTTGAAATATATCTCTGGGGGCATAAACATATCATTTCTTTATAGTGAAACTCTTACACCCAGAACAGACTAATTTCAAACTTTGGAATTCCTACTTTAGCGTTGCAAAGTGGTTGTTGCGTTCACCATCGGATTCTTTTCTGAAACTCCTTTTGGTGTTGTCATCACCGCCATCACCAAGCCAGGAATTTCCGTTTCTTATGGTTGATTTCAATTTGGGCTTAGGAGTGGGAATATTCTTTACATTTCCATCATCCATTGTCGTATCATCGTCCATCAAATCATCTTCTTCTGGCTTGGAATTCATGGCATCAACTTCTGCGATAGCCATGAATGCAAGTGGGCAGTTTCTCTGCACAGCTCGAGTTGCCATGGAATTTTTTGTCTTGAAATGTATCTCTCCGTGTACCAAGGGACCATCTCCTTGGTTTCTCTTCGGTGGAGGGAGATGAATAGTAAGAATATGCCCTGGAATAGTGGAACCTATGGCCATAATGCCCCAATGTGTTTATTGTGTGTGGAGAGAAATGCTGCCATAAGTTATTAAGAATTTCCGTTTGCTCGAGATGATGTTTGAAATGAAAATCGGGGAGGGATAATATAACCCTCCGCAAATTATGGTTTAATCTGTATCAATGGAATATGTCCTCGAGCCTTTCGCTAATCAATAGTAGTTTCTAGTGTTCGTGCGGAATGAGTTGTCACCATCATAGCTCACTAATTGCATAACTAGAAAAAAGTGTGAAGGTGGTGGTGACAGATAAAAGAGATTAAGAATTACAAATTTCTTATAAGGACCAACTCGTCCATGCACAAAAAAAGAGATTGCATTGCCTTTCAAATAAATACTTGGAAAGGATAACATACTTGTGCACAAATATTAGTTTAATTCATAGTAGTGACAAATCTTCTCTGGATTTCCCAACATTAATGACAATCTTAATGGTTCCTGCAAGATGTCTACTAGCATTAAAGCTTAATTATTGCATATCTGGAAACAAGTACAAAAGCAGCGATGATGGTGAAACCGATTCCATGAAATACCATAGTATGGAAAGCAGTTGGGCGGGTTACAAAAGAAAAATCACAGAAGATATACCCAGGAGATGTGAAGGGTCGATGGTCATATTGTATCTCAGTGACAGATATTGGTCGTTAATTTGTACGTCGCGGAATTTCTAAATTGACAAGCAGACCTGCGGGCTGGTTGGCTCAACATTGCTCTTTCATTGTTCTGTGTCCTCCAAATAACACTAGGATTTTTGCGATATACAGATTGACAGATGGAATCGAAAGTTGGTCGGTTCAAGATTTTCATTGTTTAAGGATGGAAATTGCTATCAACTATGTAACATATCTAAAAACATTATTTTCAATAATAAATTATTAATACTACCTATTGATCTTGCATAATTTTATTAGACGAGAAAGTTTGTACAATCTGGTCGGGCAAGTTATTTATAAGTTTTGCGACAAACTAACAATACATAGTACACATGTACTTTTATAAAGTATGGACATGAGATTTTATAGAACATATGCAGATCCCTCATTCCATACTTAGCCACTTTTTCGATTGTGGGTTCTCGGCCTCATGGGTTGAAAATTGAGCCTCTATTGTTCTGTGTCCTGCAAATAACAACCACACTTATGAGATATACAAATAGACAGGTGGAATTGCGGGTTGGTTGGTTGAACGTTTCAATTTTATTGTCTCGTAGCGATTCCGTATTAATTCCATATTTAGCCAGTTTTTTGGATCGACGGCTCTCGGGTTGGAGGGCTAAAAATTGAGTATCTATACTTGGGGAGTTTTTGGATCGCGGGTTCGTGGCCTGACGGGCTAAAAATTGAGTATCTATTGTTCGGTGTCCTATAAATAACACCTACACTTCCACGATATACAAATTCATAGGAGGGCTTGCGGAGATGACTATATAAAGTATGGAAATGAGATTTTATAAAGCATATGTGGATCCCTCATTCCAATAGGAACTTTTTTTGATCGCGGGTTTGCGACCTGGCGGGATGAAAATAGAGTCTCTATTGTTCTGTTTCCTACAAATAGCACCCAGAATTCTTCGATATACAAATTGAAAGGACGACCTATGAGCTTACTGCCTGAACATTGCATTTTTATTGTTCTAGAACATATGCGGATCCCTCATTCCATACTTGGGCACTTTTTGGATCGCAATTTCGCGGCCTGGAGGGCTGAAAATTGAGTATCTATTCATCCGTGCCCTACAAATAGCACCTAGACTTCAACGATATACAAATTGACAGGTGGAATTTCGGACAAGGGTATTTATATAAAGTATGGACATGATATTTTATAGAGCATATGCAGATCCCTGATTCAATTCTTAGTCACTTTTTGGATCACGGGTTTGTGGCATGGTGGGCTGAAAATAGAGTCTCTATTGTTCTGTGTCCTACAAATAGTACCCACACTTCTTCGATATACAAATTGAGAGGAGGAACTACGGGATACTTGGTTGGACATTGCATTTTTATTGTTCTAATACCTATGCAGATCGCTCATTCTATACTTGGGCACTTTTTTGGATCGCTGGTTCGCGGCCTGGCGGGTTGAAAATTGAGTATCTATTGTTTTGTGTCCTACAAATAACACGTAGACTTCCAGGATATACAAATTGACAGGTGAACTTGTGGACATGAGTCTCTATATAAAGTATGGACATGAGATTTTACAGAGCATATGCAGATCCCGCATTCCATAATTAGGCACTTTTTGGATGTCGGGTTCGTGGCTCGGCGGGCTGAAAATAAAGTCCCTATTGTTTCGTGTCCTACAAATACCACCTAGACTTTCGCGACATAAAAATTGACAGGAGGACTTGTGGGCTGCTTTGTTGAACATTACATTTTTATTGTTCTGTGGCGATCCCGTATTAATTCCATATTTAGCAATTTTTTTTGATCGGGGGCTCTCGGGATGGATGTCTGAACATTGCACTTTCATTGTTCTGTGTCCTCCAAATAGCACTCGGACTTCCGTGATATGCACATTCATATATGGACTGGAGGGATGGCGGGTTAAAATTTTTCATTGTTTAGGGATGGAAATCCCTATCAAGTATCCAACATATTAAAAATCATTACTTTCAATACTAAATTATTAATATTACATATTGATATTGCAGAATTTAAGCAGAGGACAATTTTTGTCTATTTTGGTGGACTGACTAATACAAAAGTTTTCAGACAAACAAGCAATACATAGTAAACATGTACTTTTATAAAGTATGAACATTAGATTTTATACAACATATGAGCATTCCTTATTCCATATTTAGGCACTTTTTGGATCACGGGTTTGCGGCCTAGTAGGCTGAAAATTGAGGTTTTATTGTTTTGTGCCCTACATATAGCAGCTAGAATTCCATGATATACAAATTGACAAGCGGACTCGGGCTGGTTGGCCGAACATTGCACTTTTATTGTCCCATAGCGATCTCCTATGAATTCCATAGTTAGCCATTTTTTTTGATCTAGGGCTCTGGGCTTGGCGGGCTTAAAATTGGGCCTCTATTATAATTTCGTGATATAAAAATTGACAAGCGGACCTGCGAGATGGATGGCTCAACATTGCAGTTTCAATGTTCTGTGTCCTCCAAATAGCACTCGAAGTTTCGCGATATACAAATTGACAGATGGACTTGAGAGCTGGTGGGTTCAAGTTTTCCATTTTTTACAGATGCTAATCCCTATCAACTATCTAACATATCTAAAAACATTATTTTCAATACTAAATTAATAATATTAATTTTTGATATTGCAAAATTTAATTAGACGAGAAAGTTTGTACAATCTAGTTGGGCGACTGATATAAAAGTCTTTCGACAAATGATGAATACATAGTAAACATGTACTTTTAGAAAGTATGGACGATATTTTATAGAGCATATGTGGATCCCTCGTTCCATACCTGGGCACTTTTTGGATCGCGGGTTCTTGGCTTGACGGGCTGAAATTTGAGCTTTTTTTGTTCTGTATTCTGCAAATATCACCCACACTTCCACGTTATACAAATTGACAGACGGACTTGCGGACTCCACATCCGACGGGTTCAAGATTGCAATTGTTTAAGGATGCTCATCCTAAATAAAATTGATCTAAAAACATTATTTTCAAATACTAAATTGTTAATATTAACTAATGATATTGTACAAGTGAAGTACATTAAATTATTAAAGGATGTTAAATCGCTTATTTTTAGAAAAATAAAGCAAACAAGAGAAAGGTTTTTTTAAATTCTATCACCGCAAGCATAACAAGGACCAATTTGAATTATAAGGCCCTCTTTTTCATATGATAACACAATTTCACTCCGCACAGTATATATTCCTTGATTTCAAATTATTCCAAGATATTAATTTTTCCAAGCTCATCGAATAAGCAAAAATACCAAAACAACGACCAATTTGAATTTTAACAACCTCTTGTTGCTATGACAGGACAGGTGCACTTCTCACACTATATATTAATTGATTTCAAATTATTTCAGAACAATAATTTAACCAAGTTCATCGATCAAGAAAATATGATAAAGCAATCCACATAGTACATTTGCGTCACAACGCCATAGAAATTATCAGGCGGATTTGTGGACCAACGGGCTAAAAAATTCAATTATATTGTTATGTGTCCTCCAAGGAATAGTTGGAGTTTCATGGTATACAAATTGACAGACAATGAAAATAACCAAGAACCAACCATACTTTAAACATGCCGCAAGAAAGTTCCCAGAAGGTTCCATAGAGATGAACCCATCCAACTTTGCACCAAATAATTTGATATACAAATAAAAGACGTCGTCGCATTCATTTTCTCCTTCATCTGGTATATGTTCTGAGTAGAAAATAACAGGGAACATGCGATATATTGGGATTACAGTGATATGGGCCAAGTCCAACAAACATTCCTCTGGATGTTGAACAAATGTTACAGAGAGAGATGTGGTATTTTCGTTTCCTGCCGAAGTTTGATATATATATATATATATATATATATATATATATATATATATCCCCTTCTTCAGTCGATATGCAAAATTGCATTTTCCTCATTCAAGGGGAATTTGCTATGTATGCGAAGTTTCCGCAACATGTAGACACTGCTTGCCTTTTTCTGTAGATACATTTCATACGACAACTATGTCAACTCAGGAAACACATTTTGTAACAGAGGCTGCCTAACCGTACAATGCACAGTTGTGTTTCCCATGGTTCGAATACCAACATTCACTCAATGTCCATATATATATGGACATTTTTCACCGCATCGCAGACAATCAATGGTATCATCATTTATTAAAGCGGAGGCAGAATCAAAGGACTTGCATCTTGCACATACAGGCTCAAAGGGGGTCGATTACATATTGGCTGCAACTAAAATACCTTCAACCTGGGAATGCGAGAAAAGGGATTAATACATTGAACAACATAATACACAACTGCACCCCCCCAACAACCACCCCCCCCTTTAAAAAAAAATTAAACATGGGTAGAAATTTGTTGAAGGCTATTTCTATAGGCAAAGTGAGAATGCTTTTGTGGATTTATATGCACAACAGTTGTAGAGCTAGCTAGTTTTTTCAGATCCTCTACTATATATGCTCGCAACTCTATTACAAACATTGGTTGGGTTGTCCCAAAGATCATTTCTCTAACATTCCTCTTCTTTGTAATATTTTTGAACAACATAAGTGGAATCTGCCCTCTATGCAGTTGTTGTTTCTTTGACGAAAATAAATCTGAATACGTATCGAACAATTGCAACTGCAACATGGAACAGTGCAATATTTGTGTAACTTATCCAACATACATGCACATGCAAAAGTAAAGCACAAAATTGAATATGAAAAGCGGTACGATTTCCTTGTCGATGTGGGACTCTCCATCCTTTATATGGAGAATGTGTTGCGAGCCAAATTTTCTCACCAGTGTGACATCAGCCCCAATCGTTCTGATTGGGTAAATATCAGTGGTCTGTGCAAGCTAGGTGATACTCGAGTTCGGGACGAAACAGTGTTTTGAACAAACAGTGGAAATTTTTTCCACAATACTTGTTTCATTGAGCGAAATAATTCGATTGCAATCACCACAGTCATATACTGCTTTGGGAAATATATTAAAATGTGTAATGGATATACCATTACGTGACAATATCTTTTCTGCATGTTTTTGGACAAGTTGTGGAGGAATAGTTAGTGTTACTGTCATCATGGCATCCTTCTTTGTCATGTCAGCACACATAATGGATCTACTTTTGTTTGCTTTGTCCAAGTACGTTCTATAGACAACCATTATGTCCCTGACGAACACTTGTCCTGTTTGGCGGCTGTTCAAGCCCTCTATTGATAGTACTTTGGATGTCACAACTCTAGGCCTGATAACATTTTTTTGAACAAGAAAACTAAAGTGAATGGTAGTGTGCTACAAGTACACGCATAGTTTTGATGAACTATGGAGCCAGAGTTTCGCAACCATACCTCTTAGTCTGCGAAACATGCAGCACGTTCAACGTCTCGCTTGTACTTGTTGACACTTCTTGCGAGTTGCAAACCATGTATTGCAGATAACATCAGCATATCCGCCATGCCATAGATGAATATATAGCCCAACAAATTTGTTTAACAAACATAGTAAAAGCAAAGCATATGCATCTGTATATCGCGAGGCAACATGGCCAATCTGTATATCGCGGACCACAGGAAGCCAAAGGAGAAATCTTCAACCTGACAGCTTGGCACCCACAATCGAGAAAGTGGGTAACTATGGAACACTAGCATACTTAACTAGCATACGTCCAATATACACATACATTTAAAAAGGAAAAAGAAATTCCCACCATTTATATAAATATAATGTAATGCGCTACAACAATCCCATAAAGGCACTGATATATTAAAAAGGCTTCGTGAAATGGGGCAATAAATTTTGTAGAGCTCCTCTTGGAATATCTTGCGCCGCACGAATCGTGCATTCCACGGTGACCTTAAATAACACGTGATTGCCCATGCGATAGCAAATGCAGATAAATTTGATTTTAATTCATTTCATATGCTATAACTATGATTTTTGTTGATACACTGTTGGTTTAGTGCTACGTCCTCAATTATCAAAATTATAGAGATGCTGTTAGAAATGGCAATATTTTATACTTTGCGAAGATCGATGTAGCGAATACGTGAACCTAAAAGCATGCATGTGCGGGCAACGGCGTATTAGCTCGATTCCACTGAACCTCTTTACAGCACAAAATCCTGTCCCGGATCTTATAAGAACAGAACCTCTCTGCACGTAACAGCGTGAACCTAAGAGCATACATGTGCCGGCAACGGCGTATTAGCTCGATTCCAGCTAATCAGGACAGAATCTCTTTACAGCACAAAATCCTGTACCGGATCATTTAAGAACAGAACCTCTCTGCACCAGAAAAGCCTGTTCGGAAAAATCGATTTGAAAACTTTGAACTGCTCCTGGAATCTATCTATATAAACCATCTCGATCCACTTCCAATTGCACTCCATCACTGTGTATCCGTTTTCATGTTGTCGAACATGGAAGGGATTCATTCCTTTCTGCTGCTCGCCTTCTTCGCAGTCATATGCCTCCAGGCACATAACTGTGGCGCTACTTACTCTACTCCTCCGCTGCACAAATATCCTCCTCCTGAACACAAATCTCATCAGGAGCACGAGCATCATCGTCGGGAGCACAAATATCATCACGATCATTTGGTACATAAACCTCCACCCAAGCACATCCAATATCCTCCCCCTGTTCACAGATCTCCCCCGAAGCCCATCGAATATCCTCCTCCCAAGCATACAGTATTCCTTCCGCCGGTTCACAAATCCCCTCCAGAGCCTAGAGTATTCCCTCCGCCGGTCCACAAATCCCCACCTGCTCCATTTCATGAGTTTCCTCCCATCTACAAATCCCCCCCACACTACACGGTGCCTCCTCCTCATCATCCTGCTTACTGAAATAGGT
>JZKD02S1755849.1:10163-22760 GCA_000966675.3 Picea glauca
ATAATGAGAAACTTATGAAAGCCAAGGAGCAACAAAAAGGATTTAACATCAAGTTAATGTAGAGCTTGGAAAGAATAGAGAAGAAGATGGATACGAAGACTAAGTCAGACAAATCAGGGAGTCACCGATCTCATGATGAGAGTAGAATAACTAGAAGTGTTTGTAGGAATCACCATCACTCCCCAAGGAATTCAACTAGGAGAACACATAGTAGTTCAAGTCCATCCCCTGCCAGGAAGCATAAGAAGAAGACTTGGGTGGATGAGATACATGGAGAAATGAATAAAATCAAACCACCTACATTTGATGGTGAACACAAGAAGGATGAGGATGTTGAGACCTGGCTGTTGGGCATGAGAAAGTATTTTCAATTGCATAATTACTCTTCATAGGAAGAAGGAAGAATTGTCATATATCAACTCAAAAGAAAATAATCAATGTGGTGGGATTAGTTTGTGCAAGTGAAACACATTGATGAGAAAAATGTTACTTGGAGAGAATTCAAAAGGTATATTTAAAATAAGTACTTAACCAAATGATACTATGATAAGAAGATGAAGGATTTCTTTGAAATCAATCTTGAGAGTATGACCATAGACGACTATGAATGGAGGTTCTTAGAGCTGCTAAAATATGTTTCTTTCATCAAGGATGACCAAGTTAAGCTTCAGAGGTACCTAAGTGGGCTTCCATCATTTATTAGTGCCAAGATATAGTATGATGATCCCAAGACACTATAGGAAACCATAAGGAGAGATAAATTCCTTTATGACCAACATAGAGGAAGAACAACTTTCCAAAAGGCGTGGGAAGACAAGAAGAAGAGCAAGATGGAATAGAAGAGGAAGGGGACAAAGCCACCATTCTTCCAAAATAATTCTCAAGGACAACCAACTCCTAAGGAACCCAAGATGATTGAGACAATGGGGAAAAGACCAAGGAAACCACCTATTAAATGTTGGGGTTGTGGGGGAGATCATATGTACATATATTTACCTCACAGAGGTGAAAACGTGAGGATTGTTCACAATGTATAGCAAGTTGAAATAATGGAGGACATGGGAAGAATTGTACCTAGGTTATACACAGCTATAGATAACAAGAAATATGAATTTCAGTCATATATGATTGAAGTGGAAGGTAAGATCAACAACCACCCCTTGCTATTTTGATTGATTCAAGAGCTAGTCATAGTTATCTAGATCCTAAGATGGTATAAATATTTCATTTTCCAAGAAGAAAGCTTGGTAAACCTTGGATGGTGCAGCTAGCTACAAGAGCTAAAAGGAAAATTCATGAGATGGTTAAGGCATGCCCAATGGACATGAATGGATTAAGCACAAGGGACGATTTGAATATCATACCTTTGGGATCATATGAATGCCTAATCGATATGGATTGGTTGGACCAACATCATGTTGTTCTAGATTTTTATAATTAGGCTTTTACCTGCTTTGATGAAGAAGGGAACTTGAGGACAGTTTAGGGTATTCCAAGAGAAGTAACCATCAAAGAAGTTTCAACCTTGCAGTTGAAGAAAAACTTTAGGAAAGTATGTCAAGTAATTTCAACACATATGGAGGAGGAACCTAAGGATAAAGTACCATGTATTGAAGATTATGCAGTCATAAAAGAGTTTGAAGATGTATTTAAATAAATAATGGTGATGCCACCCAAGAGAGATATTGATTTATCCATAAATATGATGCCTGGAGAAGCTTCAATATCCAAGAATCCTTATAGGATGAGTACACTAGAGTTGAAGGAGTTGAAAATGCAGTGGAGGAACTTATAAAGAAGGGCCATATAAACCCAAGTGTGGCAGCTTGGGGTGCCCCAATATTATTTGTGAAGAAAAATGATGGAACCTTGAGGCTTTGCATTGGCTTTAGGAAGTTGAACAAGGTAACTGTGAAGAACAAGTACCCTTTGCCAAGGATAGATGATATCTTTGATCAGTTGAAAGATGCTAAGGTATTCTCTAAGATTGATTTGAGGTAAGGTTATCAACAGGTAATAATTAAGGAAGAAGACATTAGCAAGATTGCCTTTAGAACAAGGTATGGTCATTATGAGTTCACAATGGTGCCATTTGGGTTATCAAATGCACCGGCTGTATTCATGTGTACAATGAATGGTATTTTTCAGAGAATACTTGGATAAATTTGTCATTGTATTTTTGGATGAAATACTTATTTACTCAAAATCTGAAGAACATGATCAACACTTGAGGATGGTTCTGCAAGTATTGAGAGAACATCAACTATTTGGAAAGTTGAGCGAGTGCTCATTCTACTAGCGACATATACATTACTTGGGGTATATTATTTTAGAGGAAAGGATAGCAGTGGACCCGAAGAAGATAAAAACCATTGAAGGGTGGCCAACACCAAGGAATGTCTCTAAGGTGAGATCATTCATGGGACTTGCACATTACTACAAAATATTTATTGAAGTATTCTCAAAGATTGCACACCTAATCACTTCCTTGAAAAAGAAGGGTGTGCAGTTTGAGTGGACATCAGATTGTGAAGGAAATTTCCAACACTTGAAATATTTGTTGAATAGTGCTCCAATATTGAAGATTGTTGTTCCAAATGAAGACTTCATTGTATGCACAAATGCATGTAAAGACGGACTTGGTAGAGTTCTTAGTCAAAATGGACATGTGGTGTGCTACGAATCAAGAAAATTAAAGGAGCATGAACGACACTATGCTACTCATGATTTTGAATTGGCAGCCATATTGCATGTCTTGAATATGTGGAAGAACTACCTCATGGGGAAAATATTTGAGTTGAGGACAAACCATAGTGGTATGAAATATTTATTTGGACAACCAACCTTAAATGCCAGGCAAAGTAGATGGTTGGAATTCCTTAGTGAATATGATTTTTATATAAGGCATACCAAGGGTAAAGAGAACAAGGTGGTCGATGCAATTAGTGGGAGAGTGCATGAGATGCATGCTACAACCATTATCATGTACCAAACAAATTTGAAAGACATAATTCTAGAGGCTACAAAATCAGATCAACAATACATGGAGATAAAGGAAACATTTTAGTAAGGTGATTTGCAGCAGAAAATGAAAAACTATAAGCTGGAAAAATGATGAAATTCTCATATACAGGGGCATAATTTATGTGCCAAATTCTCAAGAATTGAAAAATATGATATTAAAAGAAATGCATAATGTTCCTTATGCTGGACACCCAGGTTACTAGAATACTATTACAGATGTCAAGAGCCAATATTATTGTCTAGGTATGAAGAAATAAGTGGTTGGTTTTATTGCTAGGTGTTTGGAAGGCCAAAATGTCAAGTCTAAGCATAGACCCCCAGCTGGGTTGCTACAACCATTACCCATTCCCAAGTGGAAATTAGAAGTTGTAACAATGGATTTCATCACTAAGCTTCCTAGAAGAAATAAGCATTATGATTTTATCATGGTAGTGGTGGATAAGCTTACTAAAGCTGCCCATCTTATTCCAGCGAAGCTCACTCACAAGGCATCTAACGCTGATGATATTTATATGAGAGAAATTGCTAGGCTACATGGTGTTCCTAAGACAATTGTATTTGTCAGAGATCCCAAATTTACATCAAATTTTTGGAAGGGATTATTCAAGGGATTTGGAACAAATATGAATTTTAGCACTGCTTATCATCCATAGCCAGATGGGAAAACAAAAAGGGTGAATTAGGTGATAGAGGACACGCTAAGGATGTATGTAATGGATAAACCATCCAAATGGGAGGACTATTTGCATTTGGTGGAGTTTTATTATAACAGTGGGTATCAAGAATCTCTAAAGATGAGGCCATTTGAGGCACACTATGGAAGAAAATGAAACACACTAGTGAGATGGGACAAACCAACCGACAGAGGAATGGTTGGAACTGAATTATTCAGGGAAATAGAATAGCAGATGGTGAAAATAAACAAAATTTAAAGGTTTCCCAAGACAGGAAGAAAATTTATGCAGATAAAGAAAGAACTCACAGAGAGTTTAAAGTGGGTGACCATGTGTTCTTGAAAGTAAAGGCCAAGTGAAGTTCCCTAAATTTGGGAAATTGTTCCAAGCTGGTAGCACGTTATTGTGGGACATTTGAAATCCTAGAGAGGATTGGTCCAATTGCATATATGATTTCCTTACCCGCATCGATGAGAATTCATAATGAATTCCATGCGTATTTACTTAAAAATTATGTACCTGATGTTAATCATGTCATTGATTGGAATGTGATTCAGGTGGATAAAGAAGGAGACTTCTGAGTTTAGTCGCTATGCATATTGGATCAAAAAGTAAAGCTACTCCAGAATCAAGCAATAGGACTGGTAAAGGTCTAGTGGACCTGTTACGATATTGAGGATTCTATGCAAGCATACTACTCTCATATTTTTGAATATTTGTGAAGTTTTTTTTATACATATGTATATAATGCACTGAGGACAGTTCATAAATAAGGGGGAGGGGATGTAATGCCCCTAGGCCAAACCCCATTGTAAATATAATGTAATTGTACATATAGGCTAGTGAGCCAGGATACTTGGAGGTTAGAGTGCCTTTGCATATATGTATTTTGAGGCCAGAGTGCCTATGTGGTTATTAGGCTAGTGAGCCAGAAGTTGAAAGGCCAACGGACCTATTTTAGTTTTTTGTAAATGTAATCACACTCAATTTTAGTAAAAATACATCACTGCTATAGACCAACCATGTAAAAGAGTATGGGGGGCTAAACTCTAGTAGAATGGGAAAAGGAGGGGCCTAAGAGTCTAGAAAAGGGGCTAAGCTAAGGGGGATTAAGTAAAAAAGGAATATTTTATCAATATTCCTAAAGTTAAAGTCTAAAGTAGGGGATAATGCATTTTATCCTAAGTCCCTATGAAGAAACGTATCACCATGTGAGGGAACCCATGTGTGGTCCATGTAGTTTCCAACATGACAAGTGTCAAGTTGAGAACATGCACATAAGTTTTTGGGACTTTATTTCATTCATTCACCGGGGATCATAATTCAGACCTCACCTCATTGTTGTTATCAGGACTTTCATGCTGCCATTACCGTACTTGTACCTGTACCGAGGAGAGCATTGGAACTATATTGAAGAGGTGGGTTGTCAGGCTCGAAGGACATTGAAGAAGTGGGTTGTCAGACCCGTGAGCATTCTCTCCAGGGGAGAGAATTGGTGGGGAATTGATTCACAAGGTGCCAAGATGCAACTATAGGGCTCTGAGACTTCCTGTCCGACCTGTTGTTGAAGCCCTAGAAGGGAAGTGGGGTAGCTGAAGGATTGTTGAGATGAGAAGGGGCACACTTCCTGGGGTGGAACATGCATGTGGGGAATGAGAGACTATAGGCTGCTAGTTTGATTTGGCACCTGAGTTTCAATTTTATGTTGTTTGAGAGACCTTATCCTGGTTAGGATTTCCTTACCCAGGTGGAGTTTAGCCCTAGCTCGGGGGTGAACTGCTGTTGAAAGTTTATGAGCAATGAGGTCTAAGACTAGGAGGAATGTGGAAGGTCTTCACGTTGTTGGTGTTCTTTTTACCAAAGAGAAGTGTCTATTTTGTGCAAATTTATATGCTATGCTAATATTTGTTCATTTATTCTCATGGGTATTTCTTGTATATGTTATATATGTATATATTTTTTGTTATCTGCATTAATCTGAGCATTTGCAAAATTATATCAGTTACTTAAATGGTATCAGAGTTCAAATTTTTTTGTGTGGCATTTCCCAACAGGAGTCAGGGGATGCTACAATATGGTATTAGAGCTATAATTGGGAGAGTTTTGTGTGGCGTGGCCTAACCTGGGTGGTTGGGAACGTTACAGTTCATCACAATTTGAGATTGCTCCATCTCACATTTCCTCCTTAATCAAAGATTCAAGTTCCCTGACTCTACATCAAGCTGGCATAGGAGTACACCTGACACCCTCATACCTACCCTAGTGGTTCATTCCACAAATTGATGCCACATTCTCTTTGTCCATAAGAGGGATACATGATACATTATTACATGCGATACCACACTAATCCATGTAGGCTTGACTCAACAGGGCTTACTAAACACCATGCACTATAGCACTACCTATATGCCTGAATAATAGGGCTTACAAAAAACCTGGGGAAATTAACTTGCCTATAACTAAGCTTACAACTTGGAATAAAACTCTAGGGTGTTGGTTACAACCGATCTTGTATAACAAACATCCAAAAATTCTTTACAAAGGTTACCAATTATATGCCATTGGATTTCCATACTTTACCTGTCATTTGTTAGAATCACAAATTCTAACAAAATAACTTCTATATCATATTGAGGTTGTGAAGCTCATATGAATACTCACTTCCAAGACTTATAAATTACAAATAAAGATTTAAATATTATGAATATTTCATCACGAGCCTGCTTGACATGGCAGTCCATTGAGCATATAATTTCTCCTTGCTAACCTCGTTCTCATGAATATAGTATCAACTACATTACCTTTAACCCGTGTAGATTGGATATTGGCTTGGTTCTTCTAATTTGACCACTCCATTACTGAAAACGTTGTCATTCATGAGCAAACCCTCAATGGGGAAGCTCCATCAACTATGTCACCACATGCTCTTGGGTCTCCATGTCACCATGATAACAACTTTGGATGGAGGCAAGAATCAACTCCAAAAATCTCCTTCCTTGGCATGTCCTAGGATGATTCCGGCCTCACCCTCTTCTTGAAATGTGTCAGTTAAGATATTTGGATATTGGACAATGACACTGGCATGCCTCACAACAAGATTTCCCATGTGCAACCTCAGTGTCAAAAATTGGATATAGATAGACCACAAGGTGAAGAAGAGAAGCCAGAGGGTGGGGTATAAGCCCCATAAATCGAAATTATCTCGAATTTTCCATGGAATGTGATCGTGGATCCTATTCTGTTGGCCTGGCAGATTGTCACATTGGTCACCATTCCTCTCCACAGAGTCTCCCACCACTTCAAGAATATGAGGTCTCATTGCATCCTCATTGTCTCTAGTGATTATAATGGGTGGCTTCACCTTGTTTTTGGATCATGTTGGATGACCCCTTGGCTTCCTAGCCACGCCCAAGCTCAATTCGGTACACTCTCTTATGGAAATATTGTTATTGTTATTAATACACACCCAAGACCCTGTTCTACCTATGGCATTGCTTGCACTATCCTCTTCAGAGGTTCGGGAATGAGGCGGAGGACCCTGGAAAGTACCAGGAACTGGGTCAGATTCAGGGCTCGTCCCACATGCCATAGGCCACAACATCGAGGCCGTAGATCTCCGTGGTCTTGCAACTGGATCGAATTGTCGCTTGCGATGCCGAGGGTTTGCAAATCACATTGTTCATGAACTACTCTCGAACTAAACCATCGATGCATGCCCTCCTGAGGAAATATGCAACTAATGGCATTAACCCCACCCACTTCTGGTGCGATAATTCTTTTGTGGGGAAATCAATGCCCACATTAGGAAACTCTTGGTCCTATTACAAAAATGACTAATTCCTCCCCTCGAATTTGTCCGTACACACAACACAACTCTCTCTAATAACAATGGACAAACAAATAACTTTCATACTTTACATACCTAGCAACAACTCACTCACAATCAACAAACTACTCTACTCACTGCATGTTCCTAGACTCTCCCATATGACAGTCAAGCCCAATCCAACTTTGATACCATATTAAATTGGGAGAGTTGAGTATTGTACACCAACAATGCATCAATAACACTATATTGAATCAATGTAATGATACATATAAATACAACAAGGTTTGTCTCAAGATAGAAAAACTACCTTGATCACTCAATCTATCAATTGAGAAAATATCTCAACCTCACACCATTCTATGACTCTTAGTTGAAGAGAATCTCTTTCACAACCAACTATCTAACAACTTCCTAAAGACTAAGATCAAACCACTCACACAAAGATTGTTCTCTAACTTACAAACATGATCTCCTCACACATGATTAAGACAAGTAAGAATTACATATTCCAACAAGAACCAAGCTTCTATACATACTTGTGCAAATAAGGAAACATGGAGGTTTTAACAACATGAGATTTTGCATCAAATAATAAATTTGAATGTCCAAATCCCTCTCTAATTACCACAACCACAAGTGAGATTCCCACAAGTAAAAGAGAATGGATGTTTTAACGAGAGATTTTGCATCAACTAATGAATTTCAATGTCCAAATTCCTCTCCAAATTAACACCATACAAAATCCATCTTTTCGACAAAATTTGAAGGCTAAAAAGTGTAACTGCAACATGCTAAATTACTAAATTTAAATGAATGAATCGTTAACCAATACAACATTCGAGATATCAAAAACACGAAGAGAGCAAAGACACGAATATTCAATATCCAGTTTGTGAATAAAAGAAAGAACAAACAAAATATGATATATCTTTACACATGACTCATCAATTATTTACGTTTTTTAGTATATAGTACACTTATTCCAATATATATATTTAGACATGTCTCATTGTTTGTTTTTTCTTATGATTTTAATATATATATTCTTTATAAATGTCACATCCATCCTTTACATTAGTCATATTACTATTGCTGTTTTGGAATTATACCTCACCTTTGAAAATGATTGATTGCTTTATTTGTTTATCTTTTACATTAGTCATATTACTATTGCTGTTTTGGAATTCTACCTAACCTTTGAAAATGATTGATTGTTTTATTTGTTTGAGTTGATTTCATTTTTCTTATTTGGAAACCATCAATATGTCCATGTGATCTTTCTCACTCCTAAATGTTGACAACACACTATAAAAAACAATCCCAATAAAACTAATTTATTGTATCATCCATTTCTTACTCCTAAAATGTTGACAACACACTATAAAGGACAAAAGAAAAAAAGAAAAACAATTCTANTTCATTTTTCTTATTTGGAAACCATCAATATGTCCATGTGATCTTTCTCACTCCTAAATGTTGACAACACACTATAAAAAAAAACAATCCCAATAAAACTAATTTATTGTATCATCCATTTCTTACTCCTAAAATGTTGACAACACACTATAAAGGACAAAAGAAAAAAAGAAAAACAATTCTAATAAAACTAATTTATTGTATCATCCCAAATGGAGTCAAGATAAGTTATAAAAGGAAGCATCACTTAAATTCCTCAAAATATTTGATAACTTGATGAAAATTTATCTTATTATATCATTTCATTTCAGGTTTAGTGTGAAGATTATTGATCATCATTGCACAGATTGGTTGAATGAAAATTTATCTCATCACAATGATGTGAAGTTGATCGATATTATTATGGGCTTTAAATGAAGAAAATATAATATTTTTTTGGTTGTAGTAGTATTTTTAATAAAAAAAATTGTAATAATTTTGTTTAGTTATGAATATGATAATGATTAGAGAAAAATAAAAAGGTATATAATTTAATTAAGATTTATAATATTTGTGGAAGTACTCAATTCCTAAGAGTTTAATCTATTAAGAGTAGAGAGATCAGTTTTTTTGAAGTGAAAATCTTATTTTAAGTGAAAATTTAAGAAAAAGTTAAAAAAGCACGTGAGATTTGATCTTTATAAAGCTTTGATAAATCCGAGATTAAGATGAATTTGTAATCATTTGCAATGCAATTCTGTTTCATTTTGTTAATATATGTGCTATAATTCTCCTTCATTTTATAAGTTTATATTTAATGTATTTATTTTTCACCTTTAGCTTTTATTCTTTTATAACTAATGATACTACATTCACCACATCATTGCTGAAATAGATGCAACTTATATATTAACACTATAACAATAAAACTTGAGGGATTTAATATTTTTTAATATACAATTCTAATAGAAGAGGAAACATATTCAATAAAATGAAAAACTAGAGTTGATCTTATAGCAAAAACTTCTTTCACAATGTTATAGGAGGTTAATCATCATCATCAATATGTATTTTCAAATCTTGCATATGATCTTATAATAAGATGCATTCTTCTCGCTTTTTTTTTATGAATTATAAAGATTATGTTAGTGAAGTGATCCAAAATATTGTGTTGTTGATAAAGTCAATATACATAATGGTTTGCTTTCTATCAATGTTGAAATCAATGCACAAAAACATTTTTCTATCTAATAAATATTTATATATATTTTTATTAATATTTTATTATTATTTTTAAATTCCATGAATTAGCTCCATGTTGAACATAGAATTAAGCATATCATTCTTATTTTTATGTAGATTGCAATGAACACAACTATCTCTCTATATACTTCAAATGGGATGAAAGAAATCATGAATTAGAGAATTCAGATTTGAGTAGACAGAAACAATGACTCCATACAATTTAAACATAGCATGGTATTTAAAAAGCACCATCTCTTGATGAGCCACATCCCCCTTGAATGAATGAAAAGATAGTTTGAAGAAAAGACATGTAACTTTTTTCATTTATTTAGGTATACAACCAATCACATCATATGTTGAACATATATATTTGGAAGTTGTAAAAGTAGGCAAGTCAATAAATAACCTTGGTTGAATAAATTTTAATTTGTAATATTCCTCTCAAACATAGAATCACAAAATGAACATAAAACCCTACTAACAGAAGTCAAATAATTCATTTTTTTCCAAGAAAAAAAAACACAATTTCTCTTCATTAAAGAAATAAATCACATTCTTCAAGTTCTCAAAGTACAATAAAGAAAGAAGTAAGTACAGATCTAAATGTCACTTATAAGAGTATAGGTGCAAATTGCACTTATAAGAATAGAATTGCACATGTAATGTTCATGTCATTTATTTCCCTTTAAAAGACAATGATCATATAGGTTTTGCAATATTGTTATATTATTGAAGCGTTCCCATTATTTTCAATGGACAATCTAACCGTCATTCATCAACCATAAATTATTTTCAACTATAATTTCCTACATATCAACCATTTTCAATGGACTCCTTTATAACTAATTTTCACATAATCCAGGGTATATATGTTGGAAAAGAAATGATTTTTTTTTTAAATTACAGTGGGTGGGTTGTATACTATTGAATAATCCTGTTCATACCAAGTTTCCAATTTGACTTTAGAGGGAGTAGAATGTGGAATATTGAAGTGCAAGTGCAAGTGCAAGTGCAAGAAGCAAGATGCCTAAAAAATAACTAATCCCCCTATCTCTCTGAAATTTCGTTCTCTTGTAGATGAGAGAGGAACCATCCAAAAAATTATCCAAGAATATCTCAAGACCCATAATATGTGCCATGAAACATCACCTCAAAAACCCCTAAAATCATGCTAAATTTGTCCAGAAGATTACACCTAGTTTTCGTGGGTCTAATCCTCATCCATGAACAAGAAAGTCAGTCAAGAGAAAGTTCCCAACATGTGCATGAAAAGATATCTTTAAAAGAACAAAGAAACTCCAAGTAGTGCACCATGCTTATCTTTTATTAAAATAGATAAAAGAATACAAATAATCTCTTTAAAAAACATTGAGCACCGAGATCAGCTAAAGATGGCATGTGTACAGATTCACTCACAATATTTAGAGCGTGACATGTGTAAATATGGCTATGAAGAAACCTTTAACACAATGCTTGAGATCAGCGGAGCCTTTTAACTTGACACTTAACCGAAATCCACCAACATAGGGTCCACTTTGAGACCATATCCCAATAAAAAATAGAACTACGCATAGTCTTTCATATGATATATATCCCCCAAGTGGGCCCCAACCCATGTTGAGGTGATTTCTAATCATGGATTCTTCTTCGCATTTTCAAAAAAGCCCTTTGGGAATTCGGTTCTATCGAGCTCGCCTCCAAACTAACTCGTAAAGGATGGGAAGGGACTGCTCAGCCCTGCTACAACTACTCTATGCAAGGACTGAGAAGGGGGACACCATCGCCACCTCTTCTCATAAAACTTACAATACTATTATATTTGATTTGTATTAAATAGTCCATAGGATTTAACTCTATTCTCTTAGCTATTGACAAATTAAAGAAACCAAATTAGAATTGATTAATTAACACAATCAATGATTGATATGCTTTTCCATTATCTATAACCTACATAAGAAGAATATTTTTCTAGAGAATAAATTTGGTTATGCCTTGCATCATCTAAATTCACATTACTGATTCAATCAGAATCATGCTATGAAGTTATATACTATATAAATAATATGCTATTTATTTCATGGGCCATTATTCTTCATTTAATGACAATGCAGTCTGCAAACAACTGTAATCCAATGAGGAAGTCAATACCTTCAGTGATGAGGCAACCTGCACCATATATTCCTGGAGGATGAAACTGAACAAATTCAATATCTT
The DNA here is from genome assembly GCA_000966675.3 of Picea glauca. Classification (NCBI taxonomy): domain Eukaryota; kingdom Viridiplantae; phylum Streptophyta; class Pinopsida; order Pinales; family Pinaceae; genus Picea; species Picea glauca. The sequence goes on from JZKD02S1755849.1 coordinate 22,545, forward strand.
GAAAAAAAGGAAAATGCTTTGAGTCAAGCCGAAAATGGTATATTCAGTTTTTATCATCTTTTCATCACAATTATTTAAAATTAAAAACATAATCATTGACCTGTAGAGGCAGTCTGACACACGCAACAATAACACTTCCATCTCTAGTGCATGTATGAGCTGAAGTCGCAAAGAAATAAGCACAACCATAGCCTTGCAAAGATGGATATATATATA
>JZKD02S1755860.1:89339-101390 GCA_000966675.3 Picea glauca
CAAAGGTATCATGAACGATACCGTAATCAAGGATGAGGTCACCTTTGTGAAATCTGCGAAGGTTGACATGTCGATCAAAGGTAGCCTTTGATCATTTTTTAGTTGCCTCATTGTTCTGTAATGAAGATCAACAATCTTCATCTAGGGACTCTAAGTTCAACAAGCGCTGCTCCATTGGAGCAGTGTCAGGTAATAGCTCAAATGCAGTGTGTAAGGTGGGAATTTTGCACTCGATGGGAAGAGTGGCCTTAACCCCATGGATTAGATGAAATGGTGTGAAACCAGTAGTTGTTTTCACAGCTGTACGGTAAGCCCATAGTGCGGAAAATAACATATGATGCCAATTGGTCTTATGTTTATTAATCGTGCACTATAACATGGTATTGAGGACCTTGTTAACTGCTTCGACCTATCTATTAGACTGAGGGTAATATGGTGAGGCAAACTCATGAGAGAATCCTAACCAAGATGAGAGTTCAACGAAAATCTCATTCTCAAAGTGTTTCTCGTGATCGAAAACAAGTTGGAGTGGTACTCCAAAGTGAGATATGACGTGGTTAAAAAAAAAATGCATTGCGGTGTCAGCGGTATTGTTGAAGGTGAGCATAGCTTCAGACCATTTGTTGAAGTAATAGACTGCGACAACAATGTATTTGTGTCCATTGCTGGAAGGGATATTACAAGTCATGAAGCCAATGCCCCATTTACAAAAAGGGCCAGTAGTGATGACTGGATGAAGAAGAGCAGGTGGTGCTCAGGCTTTGTTGGTGTAAAGATGACACTTCTTGCATCATTTCACAGCGTGAATGCAATCATGAAACAAGGTAGGACAAAAGTAACCTTCTTGGATAATCTTCTGAGCAGTGGATATTCCTGAAAGATGGCCCCCAGATGCATCGTTGTGGCAATCGTTCAAGACTCTATCAGCCTCGTCAATGGTCAGGCATCGACGAAGAATGGTGTTGATCCCTCATCGGTATAAGATGTCTTTGATGAGGAGGTAGCAGGGGGCCTGGTGGAGAATACGACGATGATCATCTCATGAAAGGTGGTTAGTGAAATTTTGAGTTCGGAGGTAGACGAGGTCGTCGTACCAATGATCATCTGAAGTGATGTAATAGAGGTGTTCGTCAGGAAAGTTGGTATTGACGAGGGTATTGGTTGTGTTAGAGGGGAGGTTCATGACAAGTTTGGTGAGAACGAGGGATTTCTTGATCTTGGGTGTTGAGAATTCAAGATTGTACTCCTGAAGGATAACGATCCATCGAGCAAATTTTCCATTAATTTGCAGACGACTGAGCAAGTATTGCATAGGGTTGGAATCAGCTACAATCTTAGTTGTGCAAAGAAGAATGTAGTGACACAGTTTTTGGACTGCGAGAATGACTGCAAGAGCTAGTTTCTCTTCATGTTTATACTTCAAGGGTGGTCCTGAGAGGTTTTTACTAACATAATAAATGACATGCTCACGATTTTCATCACCTAGCTGAACGAGAACTCCTGCTACTGAAACAGTTGATGCACATATGTAGAGGATATAATCGTGATTGTAGTTAGGTGCACTAATTAAAGGGGTGTTGGAGATTTCCATTTTAAGATCGTCAAATGACTCTTGGGCATGTTCATCCCAGTGAAATGGGATGTTGTGATGTAGTAAGTGAAGGAAACCATGTGCGTGAATGGCATAGTTTGGGACAAATCATTGTAGAAAGTTAGCCTTGCCTTGTAGGCTCTGAAGTTGACGTAAGTTTCGGAGAGGTGGAATTTCAATGATAGCATGGACTTTGAGGGGGTCCACGGTAATACCACTTTGGGAAATGATGAATCCAAGGAGACACCCCGCAATGATGCAGAATATGCACTTGAGGGGATTCAAGCGGATGTTGTACTGACGACATCGTTGGAAGATGATTCATAAATCATCAAGATGTTGGGTGCATTTCTTGGATCGAGCTATGAGGTCGTCCAAGTATGTGAGGATGATAAGAGCCAGATCATGAAAAATATATGTCATAGCCCATTGGAAAGTTGCGTCAGCATTCTTTAAGCCAAAAGGCATGACATGATATGAAAAAGTACCCCAAGGGGTAGTGAAGGCGGTTTTGTACTGATTGGCTAGGTGAATTTGAATTTGATTATAACCCGAGAAATCGTCCATGAAGGATAAAGCCTCGTGGCCTGCACAGTCATCGATAATTTGATCGATGAAAGGCATTGAAAAGTTGTCTTTGGGACATGTGTGATTGAGATCATGAAAGTTCGTGCAGATGTGGATAGTGCCCTATTTTTTATTAATGGGTATAGGTTTGGAAACCCATGAGGTATAGGTGATGGGGTAGATGAACCCAGCCGTGCGTAATTTGTCAATTTTGGCTTTGATGGCCACTTCTTTGGATGGGTGTAGCGGTCATTGTTTTTTACGAACTGGTGTAATGTCGGGCCAGGCTTCGATGCGATGTTCGACAATAGAGGGATCGAGGCCAGGAACTTCCATGTATGACCAGGCAAAAATATCCCGATATTCCTGGAAGAAGGCTTTATAGGCGGNGGCACTTCCATGTATGACCAGGCAAAAATATCCCGATATTCCTGGAAGAAGGCTTTATAGGCGGTGATTTCTTGAGGAGTGCAAGCGGCTCCAATGGTGATTTCCTCGACGACGCCATTTTTTATGGAAATGTCAATTTTAATGGTCGGGGAAATGTTGGCCATGTTGCCTTCTTCAAAAGCATCAGGGGCAGGAATGGGGTTTTTGAACCAGTCGATAGGTCCTGATGGGATAAAATCCTTGGTTTCGACCGCATAGATGGGGTGTTGGTTAGGAGGCATGGAGGATTCCTGTGGAAAGAAGAGTTCATGGTGATGTAGTGCATCCCATGGGTAGTCAGGGTTGTTTAACTCTTCTATTATTTCCTCGTCATATTTGAATTGGCAGGAATACAAGGGGTCATGAGGAGTTATATTGGTGACTATTGTTGTGTGGTTTCCCCCTAGTGATGAAGAAATAGGGGGAATGACACAAGGAGATGGCGATGGTTTGCTCGACATAAACCAAATATCGAAGTACTGAGGAGTACCCGTGGTAGTTGGATGTAAAGTTTCCATAGGTAAATGAGCGGGAGATTTGGGGGGATTGGGGGGTGAATCATTAGATAAGTCATCCAAGAACCTTGGAGGCATTGGAAGGGCCTTGGGTTCAGGAGAAATGACATGAAGAACCTCTAGTGACGAGGTAAGGTCAACTATCGATTCTGTGGGTCTTTGAAGTAGGTTCAATTGGCGTTGCCTGTATTCAATGATCATAGGAAACTGGTATGTAAAATGATCTAAGGATTCACATAGAGAGCAAGGGAATATCATACGTTTGTTGACTGAAGTTGTGATGTAACAAATGTCAGTGATTTTTGGTAGGGATGATGTAGCTGGACTAGGTTCGCTCTGGAATCTTTGGCGTACTACAACTAATGTTTGCCGAAAGCATGGCAGTGCTGGGCAATGGTGGGTATAATGGCCATATTCTAAACATATAGAGCAAGTGAATTTGGTTCGCAACCCTTTACTACTTGAGTGGGGGGTGGTAGTAGCAGTATTGACTACAGTGGTGAGTGTTGAGGGAGTTTGATTGAGTGGAATCAAATTCCATAACTCTGGTAGAGATGGGCAGTTGTTGGTTTGGTGTCCATCTTTCTCACATCGCATGCAAGGGGGTTGGACGTGTGGGGGAAGTGGAGTTGTGGGCTCCTTCTTCTTTCTCCTGGCCCTAGCTCTCGCAGGGGGGGTAGTGAGTGGGGGTGTAGAGGGTATGGTGGGAGTAAGTATGGGAATTGTCATTGGGATTCCTTCCATTTGGGGGGGAAGGGATGGTTAAGGGACCATCTCTGGTGGATGTAAATACCAAACTGGAATTGTTAACACCACATTAGGGAGGGTAAGTGTTGCGGCTACCTGGAAAGCTTCGATGCTAGGTGGAGGGTAAAAAAATGGGATTTGAGTGATGGCTTGGGGAACTGAATCCCAAACTAGGATATGTCCTTGGGGAGAGGTGAAATCGTGGGCTGGTGGGGTCGATGAGTTCGCAGGAGGCTCGTGAGGGGGAAGTTCTGCAACTAGTGGGACGTCAAATATGATAGAATCCTCCCTAGGAGGAAGGGTATCCTCTGTGTTAGTTCTATTAGATGATACGACACATACTTGATTGGAAGGATGAAGGAGCAGTGGTTCTCCATGGTAAGTTCCTAACAATGATGGATCTTTGAAAATTCCGGGACCCATTTCGACGAGTGGGTATGCGACATGACTCATGTGGATGAGAGGAAGAATGTTATCGATGTTGGCAAATGGTTTAGGTTCGTAATGTGAGACTTGGTCAATGGTAACGATCTTCCTATTGTGGGAGAACATCATTGTTCGAAAGACAAAAGAGGCAACTGCCTTTATAGCGTACATGTAGCTATGACCGAACATGATATTATAATCAAGTGGGGTGTCGATAACTTCAATGTNGGCACTTCCATGTATGACCAGGCAAAAATATCCCGATATTCCTGGAAGAAGGCTTTATAGGCGGTGATTTCTTGAGGAGTGCAAGCGGCTCCAATGGTGATTTCCTCGACGACGCCATTTTTTATGGAAATGTCAATTTTAATGGTCGGGGAAATGTTGGCCATGTTGCCTTCTTCAAAAGCATCAGGGGCAGGAATGGGGTTTTTGAACCAGTCGATAGGTCCTGATGGGATAAAATCCTTGGTTTCGACCGCATAGATGGGGTGTTGGTTAGGAGGCATGGAGGATTCCTGTGGAAAGAAGAGTTCATGGTGATGTAGTGCATCCCATGGGTAGTCAGGGTTGTTTAACTCTTCTATTATTTCCTCGTCATATTTGAATTGGCAGGAATACAAGGGGTCATGAGGAGTTATATTGGTGACTATTGTTGTGTGGTTTCCCCCTAGTGATGAAGAAATAGGGGGAATGACACAAGGAGATGGCGATGGTTTGCTCGACATAAACCAAATATCGAAGTACTGAGGAGTACCCGTGGTAGTTGGATGTAAAGTTTCCATAGGTAAATGAGCGGGAGATTTGGGGGGATTGGGGGGTGAATCATTAGATAAGTCATCCAAGAACCTTGGAGGCATTGGAAGGGCCTTGGGTTCAGGAGAAATGACATGAAGAACCTCTAGTGACGAGGTAAGGTCAACTATCGATTCTGTGGGTCTTTGAAGTAGGTTCAATTGGCGTTGCCTGTATTCAATGATCATAGGAAACTGGTATGTAAAATGATCTAAGGATTCACATAGAGAGCAAGGGAATATCATACGTTTGTTGACTGAAGTTGTGACGTAACAAATGTCAGTGATTTTTGGTAGGGATGATGTAGCTGGACTAGGTTCGCTCTGGAATCTTTGGCGTACTACAGCTAATGTTTGCCGAAAGCATGGCAGTGCTGGGCAATGGTGGGTATAATGGCCATATTATAAACATATAGAGCAAGTGAATTTGGTTCGCAACCCTTTACTACTTGAGTGGGGGGTGGTAGTAGTAGTATTGACTACAGTGGTGAGTGTTGAGAGAGTTTGATTGAGTGGAATCAAATTCCATAACTCTGGTAGAGATGGGCAGTTGTTGGTTTGGTGTCCATCTTTCTCACATAGACACAAGGGGGTTGGACGTGTGGGGGAAGTGGAGTTGTGGGCTCCTTCTTCTTTCTCCTGGCCCTAGCTCTCGCAGGGGGGGTAGTGAGTGGGGGTGTAGAGGGTATGGTGGGAGTAAGTATGGGAATTGTCATTGGGATTCCTTCCATTTGGGGGGGAAGGGATGGTTAAGGGACCATCTCTGGTGGATGTAAATACCAAACTGGAATTGTTAGCACCACATTAGGGAGGGTAAGTGTTGCGGCTACCTGGAAAGCTTCGATGCTAGGTGGAGGGTAAAAAAATGGGATTTGAGTGATGGATTGGGGAACTGAATCCCAAACTAGGATATGTCCTTGGGGAGAGGTGAAATCGTGGGCTGGTGGGGTCGATGAGTTCGCAGGAGGCTCGTGAGGGGGANAGGTTCAATTGGCGTTGCCTGTATTCAATGATCATAGGAAACTGGTATGTAAAATGATCTAAGGATTCACATAGAGAGCAAGGGAATATCATACGTTTGTTGACTGAAGTTGTGATGTAACAAATGTCAGTGATTTTTGGTAGGGATGATGTAGCTGGACTAGGTTCGCTCTGGAATCTTTGGCGTACTACAACTAATGTTTGCCGAAAGCATGGCAGTGCTGGGCAATGGTGGGTATAATGGCCATATTCTAAACATATAGAGCAAGTGAATTTGGTTCGCAACCCTTTACTACTTGAGTGGGGGGTGGTAGTAGCAGTATTGACTACAGTGGTGAGTGTTGAGGGAGTTTGATTGAGTGGAATCAAATTCCATAACTCTGGTAGAGATGGGCAGTTGTTGGTTTGGTGTCCATCTTTCTCACATCGCATGCAAGGGGGTTGGACGTGTGGGGGAAGTGGAGTTGTGGGCTCCTTCTTCTTTCTCCTGGCCCTAGCTCTCGCAGGGGGGGTAGTGAGTGGGGGTGTAGAGGGTATGGTGGGAGTAAGTATGGGAATTGTCATTGGGATTCCTTCCATTTGGGGGGGAAGGGATGGTTAAGGGACCATCTCTGGTGGATGTAAATACCAAACTGGAATTGTTAACACCACATTAGGGAGGGTAAGTGTTGCGGCTACCTGGAAAGCTTCGATGCTAGGTGGAGGGTAAAAAAATGGGATTTGAGTGATGGCTTGGGGAACTGAATCCCAAACTAGGATATGTCCTTGGGGAGAGGTGAAATCGTGGGCTGGTGGGGTCGATGAGTTCGCAGGAGGCTCGTGAGGGGGAAGTTCTGCAACTAGTGGGACGTCAAATATGATAGAATCCTCCCTAGGAGGAAGGGTATCCTCTGTGTTAGTTCTATTAGATGATACGACACATACTTGATTGGAAGGATGAAGGAGCAGTGGTTCTCCATGGTAAGTTCCTAACAATGATGGATCTTTGAAAATTCCGGGACCCATTTCGACGAGTGGGTATGCGACATGACTCATGTGGATGAGAGGAAGAATGTTATCGATGTTGGCAAATGGTTTAGGTTCGTAATGTGAGACTTGGTCAATGGTAACGATCTTCCTATTGTGGGAGAACATCATTGTTCGAAAGACAAAAGAGGCAACTGCCTTTATAGCGTACATGTAGCTATGACCGAACATGATATTATAATCAAGTGGGGTGTCGATAACTTCAATGTTGATGAGAATAGGCTTGCCCCTGAGCTCTACGGGGACATTTTGGAAGAGCCTTTCAGGGGATGATGGTCATCCGTCATAAGCTCGTAAGGTAATGGAAAAGGGTATGAGTTCGGGAGAACCAAGTTTTTGCCATACAGATTTGGACATAATGCATGTAGATCCACCTTCATCGATGATACACCGATGAACTATGATGTTCTGTATTTTTACTGGGATTTGAAAAGAGATCAAGGCGGGAAGGCGAGGTTCTCCTCTTTCGAGATCAAATGTAATGAGTTGAGTATATATGGGGTCGACTTCCTCCAAGGCAGAAAGTAATGATTTCCGCCGAGTGGGACAAGTCTGGAGGACTTCTAAGACTGACATGGTAGCTGGGGATTGTGATAAGTCATCAACCAAACTATAATTATGAGTATCCCTAGCCTGTGGGTTGTGGACATTCCTGCGTAATGGTATGTGAGGGATGCGAAGAGGTGGCTCTGTGTTAGGGTGAGGGAGCACCAACGGGGGTCCCGTCGGTGCAGGGTTTGTCTCTGGAGGGATGGGAGGAGACTCTGTGGGTGCATGATACTGACGATTACACGTTTGCAGAAGGATTTCGTCTGCACTAGTGAGGAGGATCATGTGATCTGTTGGATTGTTTGGATTGAAGTATTGTCCCACTTGAGGTGGCGGAGTCTGTGTGTCTTATTGGGTGTTTATCACACCTTGGTGTGGAATAGGATTATGCAGCATGACNAGGTTCAATTGGCGTTGCCTGTATTCAATGATCATAGGAAACTGGTATGTAAAATGATCTAAGGATTCACATAGAGAGCAAGGGAATATCATACGTTTGTTGACTGAAGTTGTGATGTAACAAATGTCAGTGATTTTTGGTAGGGATGATGTAGCTGGACTAGGTTCGCTCTGGAATCTTTGGCGTACTACAACTAATGTTTGCCGAAAGCATGGCAGTGCTGGGCAATGGTGGGTATAATGGCCATATTCTAAACATATAGAGCAAGTGAATTTGGTTCGCAACCCTTTACTACTTGAGTGGGGGGTGGTAGTAGCAGTATTGACTACAGTGGTGAGTGTTGAGGGAGTTTGATTGAGTGGAATCAAATTCCATAACTCTGGTAGAGATGGGCAGTTGTTGGTTTGGTGTCCATCTTTCTCACATCGCATGCAAGGGGGTTGGACGTGTGGGGGAAGTGGAGTTGTGGGCTCCTTCTTCTTTCTCCTGGCCCTAGCTCTCGCAGGGGGGGTAGTGAGTGGGGGTGTAGAGGGTATGGTGGGAGTAAGTATGGGAATTGTCATTGGGATTCCTTCCATTTGGGGGGGAAGGGATGGTTAAGGGACCATCTCTGGTGGATGTAAATACCAAACTGGAATTGTTAACACCACATTAGGGAGGGTAAGTGTTGCGGCTACCTGGAAAGCTTCGATGCTAGGTGGAGGGTAAAAAAATGGGATTTGAGTGATGGCTTGGGGAACTGAATCCCAAACTAGGATATGTCCTTGGGGAGAGGTGAAATCGTGGGCTGGTGGGGTCGATGAGTTCGCAGGAGGCTCGTGAGGGGGAAGTTCTGCAACTAGTGGGACGTCAAATATGATAGAATCCTCCCTAGGAGGAAGGGTATCCTCTGTGTTAGTTCTATTAGATGATACGACACATACTTGATTGGAAGGATGAAGGAGCAGTGGTTCTCCATGGTAAGTTCCTAACAATGATGGATCTTTGAAAATTCCGGGACCCATTTCGACGAGTGGGTATGCGACATGACTCATGTGGATGAGAGGAAGAATGTTATCGATGTTGGCAAATGGTTTAGGTTCGTAATGTGAGACTTGGTCAATGGTAACGATCTTCCTATTGTGGGAGAACATCATTGTTCGAAAGACAAAAGAGGCAACTGCCTTTATAGCGTACATGTAGCTATGACCGAACATGATATTATAATCAAGTGGGGTGTCGATAACTTCAATGTCGATGAGAATAGGCTTGCCCCCGAGCTCTACGGGGACATTTTGGAAGAGCCTTTCAGGGGATGATGGTCATCCGTCATAAGCTCGTAAGGTAATGGAAAAGGGTATGAGTTCGGGAGAACCAAGTTTCTGCCATACAGATTTGGACATAATGCATGTAGATCCACCTTCATCGATGATACACCGATGAACTATGATGTTTTGTATTTTTACTGGGATTTGAAAAGAGATCAAGGCGGGAAGGCGAGGTTCTCCACTTTCGAGATCAAATGTAATGAGTTGAGTATCTATGGGGTCGACTTCCTCCAAGGCAGAAAGTAATGATTTCCGCTGAGTGGGACAAGTCTGGAGGACTTCTAAGACTGACATGGTAGCTGGGGATTGTGATAAGTCATCAACCAAACTATAATTATGAGTAGCCCTAGCCTGTGGGTTGTGGACATTCCTGCGTAATGGTATGTGAGGGATGCGAAGAGGTGGCTCTGTGTTAGGGTGAGGGATCACCAACGGGGGTCCCGTCGGTGCAGGGTTTGTCTCTGGAGGGATGGGAGGAGACTCTGTGGGTGCATGATACTGACGATTACACGTTTGCAGAAGGATTTCTTCTGCACTAGTGAGGAGGATCATGTGATCTGTTGGATTGTTTGGATTGAAGTATTGTCCCACTTGAGGTGGTGGAGTCTGTGTGTCTTATTGGGTGTTTATCACACCTTGGTGTGGAATAGGATTATGCAGCATGACAAGGGGGGGGGGGTTGTTGCATGTATTATTATGAGGCCTATTGAGGGGCAGACAGGGATGGAGGATGGGGTAGACTACCTAAGTATTTCAGCCATTTGAAATCAGTGATTTGGGGGCAATGTTCAGTATAATGACCAAACTCACCGCAAAGGGCACAAGGGAAGTTGGTTTTAATAGTATTGTTATTTCTCCCTTGACACCTATTATTATTCCCCCCCAAGGGATTCTGATTCCCTCGGTTTTGGTTGCCCCTAGTAGGTTGGTTCTTCTGGGGTTGATTCCCACCTTGACCTGGGTTGTTGTTGTTCCTGTTTCATCTTTTTTTTTTGGCATTGTTTGACGGATGGGTCGGATTTGTTGTATTCAGTTGTTAGAAATTTTGATAATTCTGAATGGGAGAGGGTTGAACAAAATTCACCCCAGCATGAGGATGTGGGGGAGCGATGGGTTGTGGGGGAACAGGAAATGGAAAGTATGGATTTTGTGGGGGTAACGATCCGTAAGGTACATAGGAAGGTGTGGTGCTTTTTCTAGTACTATAAGCTGAGGTAGAGGGGGTACCCGAACTCATTTGAATAGGTGGGTGTATGGGGGGTGTTGGCAGTGGCCCACTGATGGGTGGAGGCATAGCAACAGGGTATGGTTGTTGATAAGGGGGTGGGGGGTAATAATAAGTGCCCCCCATATGCCGACGGGTATTGAGGTGTTCCATACATTGGTGGTTGTTGGGGTTGTGGACCGTGGTAAGTGGTATTACCAATTAGTTTGTTTGCTGAGTGAGACATCCCAGGGTTGTCTTGGCCAAACGACACAGGTTTTGGGAGATCAAGAAGTACAGTATATAAGTACCCTGACTATGAATATATGAGGTCATATTGTTGAGCCTTGCTGATGGATTCTTTTTCTTATTGAGGGAAGGTGGAAGCTACATCCTTACAGAGGAGAGAAACAAGTGATCTGAGAAACCATTCAAGACATTGTTGTTTGGTGGTTTTTGCTTTGCACAAACTACGTCACCTATGCCACTCATGAATGTGATCAACGATATGTGTGGCTAAGGTTTGTTTGAAATTAGAGAGTAGTTCCAGACCATTGTCGTGGCGGATTGGTAATTGGAAGAAGGTCAAAAATTATTCGGCCAAGGACTCGAAAGTCACACGAGACCCTGATTTTTCATCTACATACCATTTGGCTGATGGGCTAGTGAGGGTTCGTTGAAATAATCACAGTCTGATTGAATCATCCATAATGTTGTTGGAAGAGCACCATAGGTGAAAAGTCATGACATGGTTGGTAGGATCATCTCCTGCCTTTCCTTCAAAATTGGGTATGTCTAAAGGTAGTTTGGTGGGCATTGCAGGCCAGGTGGGATCATGCAATATAGGATCATTGGTGAGTTTTCTTAGATATGGTATGTTGAGAGAGGCCAAATATGGCATCTGTAGTGGGGGGGGAGGATTAGCTCCATCCATGGTGTAAGTGTGTTGTGAACCTGACCCTCGAGGGGGGCTAGGTGGGTTGGTACTTCCCCCTTGAGAGGAAGTTGGTCCTCTACTTCTATGTAAAGGGGAGTGAGTGGATGGTGCGACCTGGGAAGTGGACCCAAGTAATGTGGAACCAAGAAAAGTTGATCCTAAGATAGTAGCACTCACAGGAGTGTGTAAAGGTGGTGTCGATGAGTGGGCAAGACCAAACACTCCCCCTAATATAGGAGGGAGGTTTAGCAAGTGTCGGGAACGACGGGGATTCTGTGGGTCCCCTATGATTTCCAACTAGCTGAGTGAATGTGTGCAAATGGTGGTGAGAGTAATAAATAAATAAGAGCCTTTGTTGCAAATTTTGAACTTTACATAATATATATATCCAAATCAAAATGTATTCATAAGTGCATCATACATAAAGTGGTTTGAAAAAGAAGCATATATGTGGATAAGTGGATTTTGTCGGCGCGGGGAATCAAAGAAAACAAATTCTCGTGTCCTAGAAGATGTAGCATCCTTCCTCTCAAATAGCACTGGACCTTCCAATAGTACTCAACAGTGGGGTCTGAAGT
>JZKD02S1755871.1:0-44473 GCA_000966675.3 Picea glauca
CCTTGTTTTGAAGTCCAAAATGACTTCATATAAGGGAAATGATATGTCATATTTAAAGTCATAAGTTTAGGAGGGAGGTCTTGTCAAAGCATGTTAATGAGCATGATCACATGTAGTGAAGTTAGTGCAAGTGCTTGATGGTTCTTTATGTCATATGTATCTTGGAAAGATTAAAAGTTGGGTGCGCTGCACAAGTCACTTAAATGATATAAAGGGTCTTTTCACTTCAAATGGGTACTATTCCCTCTCAAAACCTCTCCACATCAAATCCTACATCTTTCTCCATCATCTTTCATCCCTTTGCACACATTCTAGACCTGCAAGCTGGTTTCTTCCCTCTCGAGAAAGCTCCAAAAGCCCCTGCTATGCAAACCCTATTTCATGCTATGAAATGTTGTGCAGACCCTCGTGCTATGCAACTGCTGTCATGTGCTCCTTGCTATGTAAATCCTGGTGCTGATGTTCCCACTCCTCATCTCATACCCAATCACCAACTGTGATAAGCACATTTAAAACCTAATTACCCATGCATTGATACATGGATACATAACCTACCTCTCACATAGAAAGGGTTTTCATACTATTTTGAAATAAACCCTAGCTTTGTTAGACTTTCTGCGCAAACTTACCTGTTAGGTTTTGAGCACTTCTCCGCCTGCCACAGATTCACATCCATCTTGTAGAGATATTCATTCAGTTATGAAAACACAGGAGAAGAAGAAGCACAAATGAGAGAGCATGTTAAGGTATGAGCCACAAAGCCTCATTTTGGTGAACTCAAACCTTGCGTTCAAAGTTTCTTTTGAGCAGACCGAGTGCATTCGTTTTTGTGAGAAAATTCAAGGATATAACCAACAGTTGACAAAAGAGTTTTCCCTCAACTACAATAGTGTCCAGACAACAGTTGTTGGGGTCATCTTCCCAGTGTCATAGGGGACAATAAATGTTGCTACATAGATCCCAATCCTAGGGGAAAGATGGTTTAAAGGTATGCCTTTGGATTTTGTGTTTTACATTGATTTCCTCAAGCCTAAATATAGAAATTATAAGATAGGAGCCACCATTCCTAGGGAGTATGTGCTAGAGCCCTATGAGAACTTGTTGAGGGTCATACAAAGATATTTTACTTGTGAGGGTAGGTTTGATAGGGTATACCAGTATCATGTGAGACTCCTCATGCACTTCATAGGGAAAAACCCTCTCAACTTACCTTTTTACTTGTATAGAAGATTAGGAAAGATGGTAGACAAGGTTCAATCCAGGGCTAACCAAATTAAGAGTAAATTGTTCCATTTTTCCTTAGTGAAGCTACTAGTTGTTGAGGAACTCAGAAAGCTAAACATGGACTGAGATTCTTTCTTGTCCCAATCTAATATTCCCTTGGACCCCAAAAGAGATACCCCATTGTTTGCTGAAAGATTGTCTCCTAGCAACTCAGGTCAAAAGGGAGAAAGTGTTGCAGAGAAAGGCAAAGGAAAGGAAGTTGAAGGCTCTCCTCCAAGCCAACTAGTTCCAAAAAAGGGTAGGAAGCTATTGTTTACCAATGAACCAAAAGAAACCTAGACACCTAGAAGGCCAACCACAAGGTCAACAACTAGAAGAATTCCTACACCTACAATGCATACATAATATGTTCAGGTTGTAGCTCAGGAGATGGATGAAAGCCAAACCAAAACAGGAGAGAAAGACTCATAATTTAGGGGAATGTAAAAACATCTCAGAGAGGCTCAACAAGTGATTGCTCAGTTTTATCAAGAGATAAGAGAGTTGAAGAGAAAGCTAGCTGAGAGAGGTTCTGAGGAACAAACACCATAGAACAAGACATACCTCTTGCAAGAAATGTCAAAGGGGAAGGCGGCCATGCCAGCCCTTAGACCACAGTTTTGGCCAAGCTTGTAGCTCCTCTAACAAGATCTTCAACTAGGAAGAAGAGTTTAGAGACACGGGACCAACTTGCAGCAAGCGAAAACCCCCCTACTTCACCCACATAAGGAGAAAAAAACATAAGATGGCTTAATAAGCAGTTGAGGGAAGCTCAAGATCAAATCATTCAGCTTAGGGAAGAAAAGAGGATATCAGATGACAAAGCCATGAAACACTTTAAATAATGCAAACCAGCCAGAGAAAATGTCTGTGCAACCCTTTCCAATGCCCAGTGAAAATTGAAGAGAAATGCAAGCATGTTCAGGCAAGTGGGAAATTTGAAGGTACAAATCTTAACACTAAGGAAGAAAAACATGCATCTTAAACAAAGGTTGCAATTGAATGATGAAGCTAGAAGAAGATTAGAACTACTTGCAAAAGTAACATAAATATGATTGAAGCAACTTCACATTTTTGCATTTTTGGGGAAAAATCCATTATAGTTGCAACCTAAATGGTGATTAAAGGAGGAAGAAAACTAGCAAGGTTTAACATATTGCTATAAGAAACATCTTTTTTGAAATCCCCGTGCCTCTGATTCAAACAAATATTATAGTACGAGGCAACCTCTTGAACTTAGCTACAGTTTTGACTAATAAACATGCATACACAACACTTGTGTAGCAAGCCCGCGCTACGCAAATGATGTAGACGCATACGATTGAAAATGACAATATAAAATGATTGATGCACCACACTAGAGGTCAAATCAAGTTTCAAATCGGTAGTTGCCACTTGGATCAGCACAAGTTTCAAGAAAACCAAGCACATTACACAAATCTGCTACGCAAAAGTTGTAGGTAGAATTTGCGTAGCACTAGCTCTAGTCTGCTACGCAAAGGTGATAGGGATACCTAACAGTGCACCAATTGTCTCGAAGGGGTCTCTAGATGCACCTGATGACTCATCCACACATCAAAATCAAAATTTTCTCAGATATTTGATTGTATAAGATACGTTTTGTTTTACAATAAATATGGTCAAAACAGACTTACTAGTTTTAGTAAAGTCATTTTGGAGTTGTTCTCTTCAAATGTAACCAGATCCACTATTGTAGTCAGCTGGAGCTCGACTCCTAGTAGCCTAGTTTAAAAAATAGGTTTTTCTATCTATTTGATCATTTTGATGTAAAGAGGGGCGAGTTGGAAGAACTATAGTATTTTTTATCTTCATTGTAAATTTTTGAATCTGAATGAAATGAAAATGCAAATATCTCGAACCTTCATGAAAAAGATTCTAATGGTGATGAGCTAACAATGTGTTTCTTATCTTTGTATGTATCTCTTGTGTCCCTACTTGCATCTCATTTTTTCCTCTGTTTAAATTGATATTTAAGAGTGTATAATTCATCTAAATGGTGATCTAGACTGAAATAATTTAAACTCTATCCTTTCTTCCTAACTAGGTCATAACTCATCTATATGATGCTCTGATTCTATTATGTGTTGCCTTTTTCCTCTTTCACCCCCTACAACAAGTTCAAAACTGAAGGTTTCAGTGACCTAATTTAGCCTTTGTTCCTCTGAGAGGTCCTATCTACCATATATTAGTTTCATTTGTTTTCAATATTTGACTCCATAGCCCAAAAAACATCCTTCTCCTCCTTGCCATCAAAACTTTATTAAATCCACTCAAAACTTTGAACCCTAGCCATTGTTTTATCAAGAAAAACCATCTATCAGAAACTAAGTGACAAGAGAGAGCCCTATTTTAACTGAGTAGGCTAGTACCCAGCTCCAAAGAGGTTTGTGGTTACCTTTGTAGGTTGTTTCCACAGCTAAAACAATTTACTCAATGTTAACATAACCCTGTAACCTCCTATGCAAATAATACAACAAGTGGGAGAATGTTGGGTATGTGTTATATTCTTTGCACGATTAGCTGTAGTGTATGCTACATTGTGCAAGGCACGCAAGGGGGTTTTAGGGGGGGGATGTAGGCCCCCCCCTTCGTGGGTTGCAGGGGTTTGGGGGAAGTGACCCCGAGATTTTTTTTGCCTCAAGAGACGTGTTGCATTTTTGTCTTTTTTTTCATGTCGCCTCGATTTTCATGTCCATTGTTGGGATTTTTTTCTACACATGGTTTTTGTTGATGGTTTTTTTATTTCCGGTTAAGTAATTAGGGTTGTTGACTAATCTAGGTCATTGGGTTAGGGTTTTGGGTGTCATTGGCTCCTATATGTATATTGTATTGCAGTCAATATATCACTATGAATGAATATAAAATATGTTGGTTTTCCCGGTTTGGGTTTCCAGGAGAAAAATATCTGTGTAATGTGTGTATTTTCCATTGTATATTTTATGTTCTTTTATTGAAAATCTATTTGTAGTAAAATATTGTACAAGGTTAAAATCTACATCGATCTATTGATTTTCTTGCTTTTGCGCTGAACTATTGTTTTTCCTGATTTTGTGTTGAACTGTTGCTTTTCCTGCTTTTGCGCTGCAAAATGCGCTCTTTCCATGTGCTCTGATCCTACCTTTCACCCTTTCATCTTCTATGGCGCAACTCCCCAAAATTAGTTAGTCTCATCTAAAATTCCTTTCCAACAATCCCCCAACACTCACATGTGGCTCGTCCCGAGACACTTAAGTCTTTTCCAACTTCTCCTTGAATTTTTCAAAAATATCCTTTGATGTGTTGGTCTTCTCCTTGACCTTTGTTTTGTTTAAAAAAATTGTTTCTACTAATTTTGTAGTGATATGAGTCTATTGTTTCTCTTCAGCTTGTTCCACTGCATGTTTGATCCCGTGTTGCGCTTCTGTTATTTCCTCTGCAACTTTTAATGCTTGTTCCTGCAACATCTCTATCTTTTGCATGCGAGCTTGTTGTTTGACCCTAATTTGGTTAATTTCAATGTATGGTTTCTTACTCACTTGCATTGTCATCATCTTCTCGATTGGTGGCAAACTGGTAATGGTTTCCTTAATCTTCTAAGCCTTCCCTTGCACAGTTTGAAGCTTCTATTCAATACTCTATAATTCAACATCCTCCAACAACTAATTCCATATTTCTGTGATGTCCTTGTACAATTCAACACATTCTATTTCCAAAGTCTTGATACTTTCCAATGTGGTGCTTATTTTCTTCTCCCTTTGGTGTATTTCTTTTGGGGGCGTGGTTGGTGTTATTCGTGTTTCTAAATCAACAATTTTTTTTGAGAAGACCTGGATGGCTTCCTTGACTTCACTACCTAATATTCAAATGGAGTATCCACCTCCATTGGTACCTCCAGAATCTCTTTGCAAACTTTTTCAAATTCTTTCTTCACCTATTCTTCCTTTTACACAGTGGCATCCCTTTCATGTTCAACTGTGTTGTAGTCAATCCACATGCTTGCAATCTCTGTTGTGGACTTAGCCAATTCATCAGATGTTTTTGTTTCATGTAAGTTCAATTCTTGCGCTATGCTAGCCTGTAACCCCTGCAACATTTCTCCTGGTATCTGTGATAAGACTAAGTCAAAATGACTTAGTGAACGCACTTGATCCTGCATTTTTGTTGATGGGAACACAATCACCCTTGGTGCCAACTTAACTATTCTGCGCTCCCCCGTTACCTCTAATGCATGAGAGACTGTTGATCTTGCTTCTACTTCCCTCGTTGTGTTTGTTGTTGACCCTTCAGTTGTTTGTTGCACAGTTGTTATCCCGGTTGCTTCCATCAATCACACAGTGAAGTCATTTCTTCCTATATATTTCTGTTCATTCCTTCTTTCTTCTCTACCATGCATTGAAACACTTCATCAATGATCTCCTTAACTTACTCCCCAAACCTCTCGAAATCATCTTCCTTCAGTGCCAGTGGACTCATTTCTTTGTTTGATTTTTTTTTCTTTCGATGTGACACTGATTTTCCTTTCTCTGTCTTTATGTCTTTCCTCTTCTTACTTGTGTCGTTTCCTTGGCCTTGTACTTCCTCAATCTCAAGATCTAGTGTTTCCCAACAAAAAAAACCATTTGTTAGTGCGCAATTATAATACCCTAGGTTCAAGTTCTTCAACCAACAAAAACCCTTTAGATACCAGCCATTTCAACATCACTTGCTTGCAAGTGAAGTCTCACCCGAGGCATTTATTGGGGCTGCAGGAACCAAGTTTCTGCAGAGATGAGGGGAGGTGAGGCTATCAACATAACCATTGATACTTATTCACCCTATGCGCATTAACCTTATTTAACATCCTTTTATCAGTGAAAAAACCTTATGCGCAACTTCCATTAACTACCAGTTCATTACTTTACCATAACAATTGTGTGAAATTAACCCATCTAAGATTCAATCAATGCCCTAAACCCTAGTGTGCACGAACAATATAGCATAGATCATGATGTAACCAAACCACTGAATCATTCATTATTATTTTGCATCAACCATATGTTAAACAAATCTATACTAATCATTCATAAACATAACATCCATGAATAACCACATCAACAAACACATTAGAAACAAGATTTTAACGTGGTTCACCCAATCCTTAGGATATATCCACAACAACCGGATTCTTATATTATTCTTTGTGAAATAGTCACCTCAGGCTTGTGCACTGGGCTTACAAAAGATACAACATATTGTAATCCCCAAACCTGCCCAGCGGCTCTGTTGTGCGAGCCTATCTCTACAAATTCTCATATATGCTCCTATCCCTGAAAGATCTTCCCCAAAACCTCTAGCATAAAAAATCTTCATCACTCATGAGCAACCTAATCTCTTACTCTCTGCAGCCTAATATCCCCCCACCCTTTACATATTTATAAATATAAGTAGGGATAAAAACCTTAATAACAAGTTATCCCCCAAAACCATAATGGGTCATAACCATTTTTCTTACTTTTGCATCGATCTATTGTTTTTCCCACTTTTGCATTGAACTGTTGCTTTTCCTACTTTTACGTTGAACTGTTTCTTTTATTTCTTTTGCACCTCAAAATACTCCCTTCTTGCACATTCTGGTCCTGCCTTTTTACCCTTTCATCTTCTATAGCACATCTCCCAAAACTTAGTTATTCTCATCCAAAATGCTTGTCCAACACTAGCCATATATTCCAACTCATGTATTCAGGAAAGACCTCTTATATATGATTCAAGCAAGGAGAAATATACTTTATTTACCATATATTGAGAGGCCCCCCAACCCCGTGAATATTTTTTACCCTTATGCCATTGAATGCACCCATGCAAGGCATGAATAAAGGACTGAATTAAAGGAAGCATTAGAGCTGGAGGAGAAACAAAGTTCCAACCGATCCAATTCTATAGTCTAAATTATAGGAGGAAATGTCATATTGGTTGTGTATTCCTTGCTCTTACAACCAAGCCCATATATGAGGCAAGTCTACCAAAGAAGAGAGACATTTGTTTCCTAAGATTTTTTCCTCCCACAATTTGATAATTTTATCATTGCCAAGAACCCACATCTGTTTTCCACTAATAACAGGAACAACCTCTTTGATAAGTTTTAAGATGGGAGAACCTTTTATGAATTTGGGTGGCCTTTATAAGCATCTCTACATGGATCAAAAGAAACATTTTTTTCCAAATTACTCGCTTCCACCAAAAAATCTCCTGTGTGATCAACCTCCACACTAGTTTTGCACCCATATCTATACTCATAAATTCCAAGTCTTTAATGCCTAAACCTCCTCTTTCCTTGGAATTTCTAACCTGCTTCCAATTTACAAGATGAAATTTATTTTCATTAGATTTTCCTCCTTGCCAAAGGAACTTCTTAACCCCCATTCAAATATGATTTTCTATACCTCGAGGAGCTAACAAAGTAGTATTGAAAAAGATGTGGAGCTAAGAGAATTGCTTTGATAAGAAAAACTCTACCAGTGGAATTTAACCATTGAGATCCCCATTGAATTAATTTTGAGTTAATTTTCCAATAATGCATAACCATTCTTGAGATGAAGATTACTTCAAAGTAATGTGAATACTAAGATAGCGTAAATAAGTTCAATTATCAACAACTGGAAACTGAAAAATCCTTGATATTGCTTGCATTACCTGTGGTCTTGTGTTCCATCCCATGATCTGACATTTCCTATGATTAATGGCTCGATTGTAGGAATCAAGAAAGTAGTTTATCACTTGCTTGAATCTGGAGGAAATTGTATCAAATGATCCTCCCATCAACAAGGTATCATACACAAACTGTGAATGATTTAAGCTTTTGACACCTCAAACGATATGCAGACTTGGGATATTCCCAACCAGACTTATGAGATTCCCAACAACCCTTTCATGTTCCAACTTCTGACTCAATGTGTCTTCCATAATGATGAAGAGAAGTCAATATATGGGGCACCCTTGATGTAGGCCACTGCTAATTTGGAAGAAATTAGTCGATTTCCCATTAACTATAGGTAAAAACTAGGGGGAGCTAATACAAAAAGCCACCCACTTAATGAAGTTTGAACTTAATCCAAATTTTTTGAGGACATGAAAAAGAAAATAATTTCTTACACAGTCGAATGCATTAACCATGTCCAACTTAATAACCATACCTTTCTCCTTGGCTGAAAAAATTGAATGTATAGCCTCTTGAACTTATACAATATCATCAATGATTTTCCTATCTGTTGACAGGTCCAAATAGCCTATCAAGCATATGAAGGAAAATTCCTGATGGTAGGTCCCAATTAGACCTACTATCGTTTGGTGTAGTGTTTCCCGTGAGTACATGGGCTTCACTGTCATTTAGAATTAAAAGAAGAAAAATGGGAAAGATAACAAAATCCCCCCCAAAGAGTTTTAAATAATACTAAGGCTAATATAACTATAATCAAACTAATCTAATCTAACTAATTTTAACCTATCTCGAGAGAAAAACTAAATGAATGAGTACAACAAAAGGTAATACCATCAGAACTAGAAATAATTCATGTATTTTAATGATATATGAAAACAATAATGCTACTTATATACAAACAAATAGTCAAACAATACATCTATAGCATCATTTTTGTATCCACAAGGAAACATGCAACAACATAAGTAAAGTGAACAGAGTGCAGAAATAGTTAATACAATAGAATCTTATTTGCTCAACTAGAAGACAATTGCATAAAGAATAGTCTCCAATACATCCATCAAAATCATAGATTTATGAAATGTGTCCTCTTTATTACTCAGAAGTAATAGTACCCTCTTTTGTTATAAAGGGCCAAAAGTCCTTTTACATCCTATGAGTGCTCTTTTATAAGACAAGAGGGAGACTCTTCAATTCTAGTGACTCTTCGTTTCATTTTCTTTTAGTTTCTTATTTCATATTTCAAATTTTATTGTATCTTAAAAAAGAAACATGTGATCATAACAAAGAGAATCTGAAATGACTCTTGATTGATTATTTTACCCTGAAGTCATTCACAAATGATTATTCATAAAAAATAATTCATTATAAGTTTTGTGTCTTCTTCTGCTATTCAAAATGTTCTTGGGTGTTTCTTTGTTGATTGATATCTTGCCATATTATTCTCCTTTGTCTCAACCTTTAATCGTGTGCTTGCAGGTGCAATTTTCGGCTCCCATTGCTTCAAATGTAACTGTTTAACATGCATAACTCACTTTCTGATTAAAATCGAGTTCACTTTGTGTTCTATATTTTTGAATAATTTTCTCTTTCAGACTACCAAAATTTACCATTCCATATTTTTCTTCTCTCCTTCATCTTTCCATCAAGTCCTCCTGGGCCTACTTTCATTGCTTGTAGCCCCATATATCACTGTTGGAAGTTGGTATGGTCATTTTTTCTTCTGAATTCATGGTCTATTGTTTTCTTCATTTTATGACATCTTTTTTCACCTGTTTGGCATGGAGACCTATACCACTGTCTTCCTTTTTTTGATACCTTTCCAATGAGGTATCAAGATCTTCATTTTGACACCTGTAGGAAAATTTATGGTCGTTTAAACATCGGTGTTAAGAAACCATTGATCGTGTCAGTGGGTTAATCTAGTTCATTGATCTTCAAACCTTGTAGATTTGGAAAAAATCATGTTGTGAATCGGGATGAATGACAACCATTGATTCGTTGGGGAGAGTAAATCTTGGCCCTTCGTCAGAGGGAAAAATTGTCAGAGTTCTTGAGGACAAGGTGGTAATGAGACTCTGATGGGGAAGGCTATGGTATATCAACATGAGTCGTTGATCTATCGGGGAGAAGAGGCAAAGAAACATGATCATTGATTAGGGAGTGTGATTGCTCTGAATATTAACTGTTGGTATGAGAGAGATGAGAGAAAAATCATTCGTAGATCTCGATGGGTCTTTCCTAGGTGAGGCCAAGAGGGAAGGTGATGTCGTGTTAATGAGGATGACATCAACCAATGCATAGTGGAGAAGTGTCAACACATGGAGGGGAACACCAAGTGCTCAACAATGATGTGTACACCATGTAATTCTAGGTGGGAGGTCCTCATGTCGAGTGGTTAAGGTTCCAAGTGTGAAGGTGATTGGAAATTTGGGGGAGCGAAAGGTGACATGGCATTAGTGTCACGTGTCAAGCCAGGTGGTAGAGTTGGGTAGCGCCATGTGTCCAGGGTGCCAACTTAGATGCCACATGGGGGGTCCCACTTAGATGAGGCTAAGAAGGGAGAGTGATTTCATGATGACAAGGGGTTGGCCAACATGGTAGATGATGTGTTCGGAAGATGTTTCGTGGCGAAGAGTTATTGGTCGATGGGATGATAAAGGGTCATGCTGGGCAAGGAGGCCCTTTGGGATTTTGTCTTAAATCATGGTTGTCAGACCTATAGGTTGAGATATCTCAACCATACGTCGGAGGAGGGTGGTTGGAGTGAGTTGTGGTTCATAGGGGGGTGGACTCCAATGATAGGTATTATGACGGATAATATGGGTCGTTGGTCGAAGGGTGGCCATGAAGAAATGATGATCATCGATCCGTCGGAGAAGAAGTAGATTGAATACATGGGATTTAGTGTGACAAGGAGGCCATTTAGGTTATCAAAGTGACCATGATGTCATCATGGAAACTGAGGAAGTGAGGGGGCGTTAACTGTCGACCAACTTTATGGCACCGATGGGATCAGTTTCATTGATTGTCGATGTCTAAAAGATGTTGGATATGTCTTCGTTGAGGAATGGAGTTGGAGCGATTGAAATCCAAGAGCGAATGGAGCTCTGATGACAAAATAGGACAAGTTGTGTCATCGTCAAGGGATGGGATCAGAGCGTCCAAGTGCTGGGGAGTAGTGGAGTTTCGACAATGATAAGTCTAGGATGTCGTCATCGGGAGAAGTGGTCAGGAAAAGGATAAAATATTTGATATTACGATAGTTGCAGGAGGTATTAACCTCTACGTGTAACCTTTGAGGAGAATAGAATACTTAAGGAAGCAAGAGAAACCTTAAAACATTGGATAATAACCCTGGAAGACAAGTCGACTCAAGGGAATAATTAATATTAAGTTATTTGCCTCCAGGAAGAGAAGTCGACCCAATTAGGTGATTTGGAGCAGTATAAATAGATGGCGCTAGAGTTCATTTGTACTCACTCACTCTCACAACTACATAAGGACAAGTGGTGTGCATGATTGGATAAGTGATCCAGGTGGATATCAGTGACCGCCCACATTTTCCAACTAGCTAAAAACAATTTTCTAGCAATTTGGGCAATTTACTATTTTTAGCAGTTTTAACTTTCGGGGCCATTTTCAGGGCCTAAATGAAGGTTTTTCGGGATTGATCTTCTCAATGATAGTTTAATGCATGATTTAACCCCAAAAATGAATCTCCTCGACGATACCTTTCCAACGGGCTATCATATGCCTAAAACAGAGATCGTATGCAAAAGTTATGACCTTGGGAAGTTGATGTACTAACTTACCCAAACGGGGCCACATGACTTTTGGCGCTTCATACCCCAGGGTTAGATTTTTTGATATCTAAGGTTTTTGGCATTCCTTTTTATGGTAAAAAAGGCCTTCAGAGTCTCACTATAATCATCTTCTTGCAAATGTGAGTAGCTGTCACATTTCTTCTCAGAGATAAG
The DNA here is from genome assembly GCA_000966675.3 of Picea glauca. Classification (NCBI taxonomy): domain Eukaryota; kingdom Viridiplantae; phylum Streptophyta; class Pinopsida; order Pinales; family Pinaceae; genus Picea; species Picea glauca. Next base: position 11,938 of record JZKD02S1755871.1, read on the forward strand.
CTGCCACCATTCTAGTGAGTCTTTCACTCTGTATTTTTACAGTCTCTGTACATTTCTTTCATTAATAGAAATCATGTATTACTGTATATCTATGTTTATGGTTGCATCTCTAATACATTTCTTTTATATTATTGAATATTTTCGATATCTCTATGCATTTCTTTATTATATCTTCGCTCTCATTTCGTGCCGAAAATAATCCAGATCAGTGGTATCAGAGCAAGCTGTTCTTGATCGTTTTTCAGTGCATGTCCCCGACGAGGTTTGATTATAAAAGTTGGGTATAGAGCTTGTTTCTCTTTAGTAAAATCTTTCTCACACACCAAGAAACCCTCAATGGCAGAATAAAATAAAAACGTTGGAGCAGACGATCCTATCAGTATGTTTCTTGAGCAAGCTCTCACGCGACCAAGGGACGAAATGATGGAGAATTTTTCCCACATCCTTCAACACATGCTGATAGAAACATGCACATCTTCATCAAGCGACCACTTTGGAAGCACCTCGCCTTTTAAGGTACAAGTTAATTTTGATATTCCTATATTTGAAGGACAGATAGATGTAGAAGCCTTAGACAAATGGTCAAATCTGCTAGAAGGTTATTTCTCTATTCACAATTTTTCCGACAGAGAAAAGATCACCTACACACTCCTTAAATATCTCCCTCATGTCAAACATTGGTGGGAAACTTACTGGGAGAAAATTTCCATAGAGGAGTCTAGAATATATGGGGTTGATCCCACTTGGGATTTTTTTGTGGATGTGATAAAGGAACAGTTTTACCCTGTTGGCAACTATGAGGACCAGTACATGAGCTGGACCACACTACGACAAGAGAGGGGCCAAGCAGTTCTGGAGTTCAACAATACCTTCCATATCTTGTGCACCAAGCTGGGTATCAAAGACTCCGAACGGAATTTGGTTCTGAAATACAATGGGGCTCTACACAGATACATCCAAACTGAAATGAATTTTCTAGACATCTCATCACTCGGTGCTGCTTATCGATATGCTGTTAAAATCGAGCAGAAATTTAAGCACTAGAAAAAAGGGGAGTTTGGGTCTGCAAATATGCAACAACCAAAGTATGACAAAGACGACCCTAACATTCTCCTGAAAACTAGTCCAAGCCACAGGAAAGAAGGGTCACGGGAAGACAGATAAGGACACCGGAAAGTGGTGTGATTTCCACAAAAGCCCCTGACACAACACCGATGGATGTCACTCAAAATAGTCATTGGTGGCCGAGATCAAAGATAAGGAGTCGAACCTTGATTCAGAATCTGATTCTGAAAATACTGGTAAAAGACAGATGATTGACGCAGACCCCATTGCTATTGTCGCGACCGCAACAATTCAATCAGAAGAACCAACATATCTTGAAGAGGGGGAGTGCCTTTTTCATTCACAGATGTGGGTGAAGGGGAACCCACTACATTTTATTTTTGATAGTGGAAGCTAGAAGAACCTCATCTCAACAAAGGTCATCAAACAATTGGGATTGTCAACAACACCACACCCGCAACCATACAACATCGGGTGGCTTCTCCAAGGACGAGATCTCTGTGTCCACCAACAATGTCGATTATCATACGACATCCAAACCTTCAAGGATGAGGTATTATGTGATGTTGCCCCATTGGATGTCTGTAATGTCCTCTTGGGCCAACCATACATGTGGAGACGCCATGCTGTTTATGAATCTCGACCCCGTAGTATCATTGTTACTTTGGGGGGTAATCTCTATAGAATACTAGAGGTAGTTCCACCTATTGTTCTACCTAAACAGTGCTGCAAGTTAGTATCTCATACTACAAAATTCAGCTTCTTCACAGTCTCTTCAAAAGGGGAATAGAAGGACAATGCAACCACTACAACCTCGCCCCAAGCACCTTCTATCGAATAGAAGCAAGTCGAAAAGGTTGTAGAAAAGTGAAAATATTCCTTCTGCACACATTCATCTCATGTAGCCAGACTGGTTAAAAATATCCAACCCTTCCAGCCACATGCTCATGATAGCCTTCCACAAACCGAGCAGCGTGACGTCTCCAACAAGGAAAGCAACTCACCAAGATTCAGATTCAACAAACGATTTTTCTTCTCCCCCGGGCACTCAACGCAATGGAGACCATTGCTTCCTAAGGAGAGAGGATTGATCCAGGTGGATATCAGTGACCAACCACCTTTTCCAACTGGCTCAAAACAATTTTCTGGCAATTTGGGCAATTTACTATTTTTAGCAGTTTTAACTTCTGGGGCCATTTTGAGGGCCTAAATGAAGGTTTTTCAGGATTGAGCTTCTAAATTATAGCCATAGGCATGATTGAGGCCCCAAAATGAATCTAATCGACGATACCTTTCCAACGGGCTATCATACGCCTAAAACGGAGATCGTATGTAGAAGTTACGACCCCTGGAAGTTGATGTACTAACTTACCCAAACGGGGCCCACATGACTTTTGGTGCTTCATCTCCTAGGGTTAGGTTTTTGGGTGTCTAGGGTTTTTGGCATTCCTATTTATGGTAAAAAAGGCCTTCAGAGCCTCATTGTAATCATCTTCTTGCAAATGCGAGTAGCCGTCACATCTCTTCTTAGAGATAAGCTGTCACCATTCTAACGAGTCTTTCACTCTGTATTTTTACAGTCTCTGTACATTTCTTTCATTAATAGAAATCGTGTATTACTGCATATCTTTGTTTATGGTTGCATCTTTGATAAACTTTTGTTATATTATTGGATATTTTTGATATCTCTGTGCATTTCTTTATTATATCTCCGCTCTCATTTTGTGTCGAAAATAATCCGGATCAATGGTATCAGAGTAGGCTGCTCTTGATTGTTTTTTAATGCATGTCCCCGACGAGGTCCAAGTATAGCAAGTTGGGTATCGAGCTTGTATCTCTTGAGTACAATCACTCTCACACACCCAATAAGCCCTCAATGGCAGAAGAAAATAAAAATAATGGAGCAAATGATCCTCTCAGTATGTTGCTTGAGCAAGCTCTCACGCGACAGAGGGATGGAATGATGGAGAATTTTTCCCACATCCTTCAACGCCTGCCAATAGGAACAGATGGATCTTCATCAAGTGGCCACTTTGGAAGCACCTCACCTTTCAAGGTACAAGTTAATTTTGATATTCCTGTATTTGAAGGACAGATAGATGCAAAATCCCTAGACAAATGGTTAAATCTTCTAGAAGGTTATTTCTCTGTTCACAATTTTTCCAACAGAGAAAAGATCACCTTCGCACTCCTTAAATCTCTCCCTCATGTCAAACATTGGTGGGAAACTTACTGGGATAAAATTTCCACAGAGGAGTCTGGAATATATGGGGCCGAGCCCACTTGGGATTTTGTTTTGGATGCGGTAAAGGAACAATATCACCCCGTTGGAAACTATGAGGACCAGTACATGAGATGGACCACACTACGGCAAGAGAGGGGCCAAGAAATTATAGAGTTCACCAATACCTCCCATACCTTACGCACCAAGCTAGGTATCAAAGACTCCGAACAACATTTGGTTTTGAAATACCGTGGGGCTCTACACAGATACATCCAAATTGAAATGGATTTTCTGGACATCTCATCACTCGATGCAACTTATCGATATGATGTTAAAATCGAGCAAAAATTTAAGCACCAGAACAAATGGGAGTTCAGGTATGAAAATATGCAACAACCAAAGTATGACAAAGACGACCCTAATAAATAGTCTCCCGAAAACTAGTCCAAGCCACAGGAAAAGAAGGGTCATGGGAAGATAAAGGACACCGAAAAACAGTGTGATTTTCACAAAATCCCCTGGCACAACACCGATGAATGTCGCTCAAAATAGTCATTGGTGGCCGAGATCAAAGATAAGGAGTCGAACCCTGATTCAGAATCTGATTCTGAAAATACTGGTAAAAGACAGATCATTGATGCAGACCCCACTGCTATTGTCACAACTGCAACAATTCAACCAGAAGAACCAACAGATCCTGAAGAGGGGGAGCACCTTTTTCATTCACAGATGTGGGTGAAGGGGACCCCACTGCATTTTATTGTTGATAGTGGAAGCTAGAAGAACCTCATCTCAGTAGAGGTCGTCAAACAATTGGGATTGTCAACAACACCACACCCACAACCATACAACATCGGGTGGCTTCACCAAGGACGAGATCTCTGTGTCAGCCAACATTGTCGATTATCATAGGGTATCCAACCCTTCAAGGATGCGGTATTATGTGATATTTCCCCATTGGATGTCTGTGATATCCTCTTGGACCAACCATACATGTGGAGACCACATGTTATTTATGAGTCTCGACCCCGTAGTGTCATTGTTACTTTCGGGGGTCATCTCTACAGAATACCATAGGTAGTTCCAACTATTGTTCCACCTAAACAATGCTACAAGGTAGTATCTCATACTGCAAAATTCATCTTCTTCACAGTCTGTTCAAAAGAGGAATAGAAGGACAATGCAACCACTACAGCCTCGCCCCAAGCACCTTCTATCCAACAAAAGAAGGTCAACAAGGTTGTAGCAAAGCACAAATATTCCTTCTGCACATAGGCATCTCATGTAGCCAGACTAGTTAAAAATTTCCAACCCTTCTAGCCACATGCTCACGATAGCCTTCCACAAACCGAGTAGCGTGACATCTCTAGCAAGGCAAGCAGATCACCAAGATTTAGATTCAACAAACACTTTTTCCTCTCCCCCGAGCACTCAACGCAATGGATAACATTTCTTCCAAAGGAAGGAGGATTGATCCAGGTGGATATCGGTGATCACCCACCTTTTCCAACTGGCCCAAAACAATTTTCTGGCAATTTGGGCAATTTACTATTTTTAGCAGTTTTAACTTCCGGGGCCATTTTGAGGGCCTAAATGAAGGTTTTTCGGTATCGATCTTCTTAATGATAGCCATAGGCATGTTTGAGCCCTTGAAATGAATATCCTCGATGATACCTTTCCAATGGACGATCATACACCTAAAACAGATATCGTACACAAAAGTTACGACCTTGGGAAGTTGATGTACTAACTTACCCAAACTGGGCCCACGTGACTTTTGGTGCTTCATTTCCTAGGGTTAGGTTTTTCGATGTTTAGGGTTTTTTGCATTCCTGTTTATGGTAAAAAAGGCCTTTAGAGTCTCATTGTAATCATCTTATTGCGAATGAGAGTAGTCGTCACATCTCTTCTCAAAGATAAGCTTCCACCATTCTAGCGAGTCTTTCCCTCTGTATTTTTACAGTCTTTGTACATTTCTTTCATTAATAGAAATCATGTATTACTGTATATATGTGTTTATGGTTTCATCTCTGATACATTTTTTTTATATTATCGGATATTTGCGATATCTCTGTGCATTTATTTATTATATCTCCGCTCTCATTTCATGCCGAAAATAATTTGGATCAGTGGTATCAGAGCATGCTACCCTTGATCATTTTTCAGTGTATGTCCCTGATGAGTTCCGAGTATAGAAAGTTGGGTATCGAGCTTGTCTCTCTTGAGTACAATTGCTCTCCCACACCCAAGAAAACCTCAATGGTAGAAGAAAATAAAAACGATGGAGCAGTCGATCCTATCAGTATGTTGCTTGAGCAAGCTCTCACTCGACAGAGGGACGAAATAATGGAGAAGTTTTCCCACATTCTTCAATGCCTACCGATAGCAACATGCACATCTTCATAAAGCGACCACTTTGGAATCAAATCACCTTTCAAGGTACAAGTTAATTTTGATATTCCTGTATTTGAAGGAAAGATAGATGCAAAAGCCCTAGACAAATGGTTAAATCTGCTAGAAGGTTATTTCTTTGTTCACAATTTTTTCGACAAAGAAAATATCACCTTCGCACTCCTTAAAGTTATCCCTTATGTCAAACATTGGTGGGAAACTTACTGGGAGCAAATTTCCACAGAGGAATTTGGAATATATGGGGCCGATCACACTTGGGATTTTTTTTTGGATGTTGTAAAGGAACAATATTACCCTGTTGGCAACTATGAGGACTAGTACATGAGATGGACCAAACTGTGGCAAGAGAGGGTCCAAGCAGTTTCAGAGTTCACCAATACCTTCCATACCTTGTGCACCAAGCTGGGTATCAAAGACTCCGAACGACATTTGGTTCTGAAATACTGTGGGGCTCTACACAGATGCATCCAAACTGAAATGGATTTTCTAGACATCTCATCACTCGGTGCTGCTTATCGATATGTTGTTCAAATCGAGAAGAAATTTAAGCACCAGAATAAATGGGAGTTTGGGTCTACAAATCCACAACAACCAAAGTATGATAAAGACGACCCTAACAAACAGTATCCCAAAAACTAGTCCAAGCCACAGGAAAAGAAGGGTCATGGGAAGACAAAGAAGGACACCGGAAAATGGTGCAATTTACACAAAATTCCCTGGCACAACATCGATGAATGTCGCTCAAAACAATCATTGGTGGTCGAGATCAAAGATAAGGAGCCGAATCCTGATTTAGAATTTGATTCTGAAAACACTAGTAAAAGACAAATCATTGACGCAGACCCCACTTCTATTGTCGCGACCGCAACAATTCAACCAAAAGAACCAATAGATCCTGAAGAGGGGGGGCACCTTTTTCATTCATAGATGTGGGAGAAGGGGACCCCACTACATTTTATTATTGATAGCGGAATCCAGAAGAACCTCATTTCAGCAGAGGTCGTCAAATAGTTGGGGTTGTCAACAACACCACACCCACATCCATACAACATCAGGTGGCTTCACCAAGGACAAGATCTCCGTGTCAGCCAACAATTTCTATTATCATATGACATCCAACCCTTCAAGGATGAGGTATTATGTGATGTTTCCCCATTGGATGTTTGTGATTTCCTCTTGGGCCAACCATACATGTGGAGACCCCATGTTGTTTATGAGTCTCGACCCCGTAGTGTCATTGTTACTTTGGGGGGTCATCTCTAAAGAATACCAGAGGTAGTTCCAACTATTGTTCCACCTAAACAGTGCTGCAAGGTAGTATCTCATACTGCAAAATTCATCTTCTTCACAGTCCGTTCAAAAGGGGAATAGAAGGACAATGCAACCACTACAACCTCGCCCCAAGCACCTTCTATCCAACAAAAGTAGGTCGACAAGGTTGTAGAAAAGAGAAAATATTCCTTCCACACACAGACATCTCATGTAGCCAGGCTGGTTAAAAAGATCCAACCCATCCAACCACATGCTCGTAATAGCCTTCCACAAACTGAGCACCGCAACATCTCCAACAAGGCAAGCAACTCACCAAGATTCAAATTCAACAAACACGTTTTCCTCTCCCCCGGGCACTCAACGCAATGGAGATCATTTCTTCCTAAGGAGAGAGGATTGATCTAGGGATATCGATGACCACCCACCTTTTCCAACTGGCTCAAAACAATTTTCTGGCAATTCCCTATTTTTAGCAATTTTAACTTCCGGGGCCATTTTGAGGGCCTAAATGAAGGTTTTTCAGGATCGATATTCTTAATGATGGCCAAAGGCATGAATGATCCCTTGAAATGAATCTCCTCGACAATACCTTTCCAATGGGCTATCATACACCTAAAACAAAGATCGTATGCAAACGTGACGACCCTGGGGAGTTGATGTTCTAACTTACCCAAATGGAGCCGACATGACTTTTGGCGCTTCATCTCCCAGGGTTAGGTTTTTCGATGTCTAGGGTTTTTGGCATTCATGTTTATGGTAAAAAAGGCATTCATAGCCACATTGTAATCATATTCTTGTGAATGCAAGTAGCTGTCACATCTCTTCTCAGAGATAAGTTGCTACCATTCTAGCGAGTCTTTCACTCTATATTTTTACAGTCTCTGTACATTTCTTTCATTAATAGAAATCATGTATTACTATATATATGTGTTTATGGTTGCATATCTGATACATTTCTGTTATATTATTGGATATTTGTGATATCTCTGTGCATTTATTTGTTATATCCCCGCTCTCATTTCGTGCCGAAAATAATCTGGATCTGTGGTATCAGAGAAGGCTACTCTTGATCGTTTTTCAGTGCATGTTCCCGACGAGGTCCAAGTATAGAAAGTTGGGTCTCAATCTTGTCTCTCTAGAGTACAATCGCCCTCCCACACCCAAGAAACCCTCAATGGAAGAAGAAAATAAAAATGATGGAGTAGACGATCCTATCAGTATGTTGCTTGAGCAAGCTCTCATGTGACAGAGGGAGGAAATGATGGATACTTTTTCCCACATCCTTCAATGCCTACCGATAGAAACAGGCATAGCTTCATAAAGCAACCACTTTGGAAGAACCTCGCCTTTCAAGGTACAAGTTAATTTTGATATTCCTGTATTTGAAGGACAGATAGATGCAGAAGCTCTAGACAAATGGTTAAATCTACTAGAAGGTTATTTCTCTGTTCACAATTTTTTTGACAGAGAAAAGATCACCTTTGCACTCCTTAAATCTCTCCCTCATGTCAAACATTGGTGGGAAACTTACTGGGAGCGAATTTCCATAGAGGAGTTTGGAATATATGGGGCCGATCCCACTTGGGGTTTTTTTGTGGATGCGATAAAGGAACAGTATTACCCTATTTGAAACTATGAGGACCAGTACATGAGATGGACCACACTGCGGAAAGAGAGGGGCCAAGCAGTTTTGGAGTTCAACAATACCTTCCATACCTTACGCACCAAGCTGGGTATCAAAGACTCCAAACGACATTTGGTTCTGAAATACCGTGGGGCTCTACACAGATACATCCAAATTGAAATGGATTTTCTGGACATCTCATCACTCGGTGCTACTTATCGATATGATGTTAAAATCGAGCAAAAATTTAAGCACCAGAACAAACAGGAGTTCGGGTCTGCAAATCCGCAACAACCAAAGTATGACAAAGATGGCCTTAATAAACAGTCTCTTGAAAACCAGTCCAATCCACAGGAAAAGGAGGGTCACGGGAAGATAAAGAAGGAAAACAGAAAATGGTACGATTTCCACAAAATCCCCTGGCACAACACCGATGAATGTCACTCAAAAAAGTCATTGGTGGTCGAGATCAAAGATAAAGAGCCAAACACCGATTCAGAATATGAATATGAAAATACTGATAAATGACAGATCATTGACGCAGACCCCACTGCTATTGTCATGACTGCAACAATTCAACTAGAAGAACCAACATATCCTAAAGAGGGGGAGTGCCTTTTTCATTCACATATGTGGGTGAAGGGGACCCCGCTGCATTTTATTATTGATAGCGGAAGCCAGAATAAACTCATCTCAGCAAAGGTCGTCAAACAATTGGGATTGTCAACAACACCACACCCACAACCATACAACATCAGGTGGTTTCGCCAAGGATGAGATCTTCGTGTCAGCCAACAGTGTCGATTATCATACGACATCCAACCCTTCAAGGATGAGGTATTATGTGATGTTGCCCCATTGGATTTCTATGATGTCCTCTTGGGCCAACCATACATTTGGAGACGCCATGTTGTTTATGAGTCTCGACCCCGTAGTGTCATTGTTACTTTGGGGGGTCATATCTACATAATACTAGAGGTAGTTCCAACTATTGTTCTACCTAAATAGTGTTGCAAGGTAGTATCTCATACTGAAAAATTCAACTTCTTCACAGTCTGTTCAAAAGGGGAACAAAAGGACAATGCAACCACTACAGTGTCGCCCCAAGCACCTTCTATACAATAGAAGTAGGTTGACAAGGTTGTAGAAAAGTGTGAATATTCCTTCTACACATATGCATCTCATGTAGCTAGACTGGTTAAAAGGGTCCAACCCTTCCAACCACATGCTCATGATAGCCTTCCTCAAACCAAGCAGCGCGACGTCTCTAGCAAGGCAAGAAACTCACCAAGATTCAGATTCAACAAACGCTTTTTCCTCTTCCCTAGGCACTAACTGCAATGGATACCATTGCTTCCTAAGGAGGGAGGATTGATCCAGGTGGATATCGATGACCACCCACCTTTTCAAACTGGCTCAAAATAATTTTCTGGCAATTTGGACAATTTACTATTTTTAGCAGTTTTAACTTCTGGAGACATTTTGAGGGCCTAAATGAAGGTTTTTATGAGATTGAGCTTCTCATAGATATTTGTAGGAATTATTGAGCCTCCAAAATTAATCTCCTAGATGATACCTTTCCAACGAGCTATCATACGCCTAAAACAGAGATCGCATGCAGAAGTTATGACCCCGGGAAGTTGATGTACTAACTTACCCAAATGGTGCCCACATGACTTTTGGCGTTTCATCTCCTAGGGTTAGGTTTTTGGCATTCCTGTTTATGGTAAAAAATTCCTTCAGAGCCTCATTGTAATCATCTTCTTTTGAATGTGAGTAGCCATCACATCTCTTCTCAGAGATAAGCTGTCACCATTCTACCGAGTCTTTCACTCTGTATTTTTACAGTCTCTGTACATTTATTTCATGAATAGAAATCGTGTATTACTATATATATGTGTTTATGGTTGCATCTCTGATACATTTTTGTTATATTATTGGATATTTGTGATATCTCTGTGCATTTCTTTATTATATCTCCGCTCTCATTTCGTGTCAAAAATAATCCAGATCAGTGGTATCAGAGCAGGTTGTTCTTGATCGTTTTTTAGTGCATGTCCCTGACGAGGTCCGAGTATAGCTAGTTGGGTCTTGAGCTTGTCTCTCTTGAGTAAAATCGCTCTCCCACACCCAAGAAACCCTCAATGTCAGAAGAAAATAAAAACGATGGAGCAGACGATCCTATCAATATGTTGCTTGAGTAAGATCTCACACGACAGAGGGATGAAATGATGGAGAATTTTTCCCACATCCTTCAATAGTTGTCGATAGTAACCGACACATCTTCATCAAGAGACCACTTTGGAAGCACCTTGTATTTAAAGGTACAAGTTAATTTTTATATTCTTATATTTGAAGGACAGATAGATGCAGAAGCCCTAAACAAATGGTTAAATCTGCTAGAAGGTTATTTCTCTGTTCTCAATTTTTTTGATAGAGAAAATATCAACTTTGCACTCCTTAAATATCTCCCTCATGTCAAACATTGGTGGGAAACTTACTAGGAGAAAATTTCCACACAGGAGTCTAGCATATATGGGGCTGAGCTCACTTGGGTTTTTTTGTGTGGATGCGGTAAAGGAACAGTATAACCTTATTGGAAACTATGAGGACCAGTACATGAGATGGACCACACTACGGAAAGAGAGGGGCCAAGTAGTTTTGGAGTTCAACAATACCTTCCATACCTTGCGCACCAAGCTGGGTATCAAAGACTCCGAACGAAATTTGGTTATGAAATACCGTGGGGCTCTACACTGATACATCCAAACTGAAATGGATTTTCTGAACATCTCATCACTTGGTGCTGCTTATTGATATGTTGTTAAAATTGAGAATAAATTTAAGCACCAGAACAAATGGGAGTTCGGGTTTGCAAATCCGCAACAAAAGAAAACCAATCCAATCCACAGGAAAAGAAGGGTCACGGGAAGACAAATAAGGACACTAGAAAATGGAGCGATTTCCACAAAAGCCCCTGGCACAACACGAATGAATGTCGCTAAAAATAGTCATTGGTGGCCGAGATCAAATATAAGGAGCCAAAACTTGATTCAGAATCTGATTATGAAAATACTGGCAAGCGACAGATCATTGACGCAGACCCCACTACTATTGTCACGACCGCAACAATTCAACTAAAAGAACCAAAAGATCCTGAAGAGGGGGAGCACCTTTTTCATTCACAGATGTGGGTGAAGGGGACTCCACTGCATTTTATTGTTGATAGAGGAAGCCATAATAACCTCATCTCAGCATAGGTCATCAAACAGTTGGGATTGTCGACAACACCACACCCGCAACCATACAACATCGGGTGGCTTCTTCAAGGAAGAGATCTTCGTGTTAGCCAACAGTGTCGATTATCATACGACATCCAACCCTTCAAGGGTGAGGTATTATGTGATGTTTCCCCATTGGATGTCTGTGATGTCCTCTTGGGTCAACCATACATGTGGAGATGCCATGTTGTTTATGAGTCACGACCCCGTAGTGTCATTGTTACTTTGGGGGGTCATCTCTACAGAATACTAGAGGTAGTTCCAACTATTGTTCCACCTAAAAGTGTCACAAGGTAGTATCTCATACTGCAAAATTCAACTTCTTCACAGTCTATTGATAAGGGGAACAGGAGGACAATGCAACCACTACAACCTCACCCCAAGCACCTTCTATCCAACAGAAGTAGGTTTAAAAGGTTGTAGCAAAGTGTAAAGATTCCTTTTGCACACAGGCATCTCATGTAGCCAGACTAGTTAAAAAGGTCCAACCCTTCCTGCCACATGCTTGTGATAGCCTTCCACAAACCAAGCAACACAACATCTCCAACAAGGCAAGCAGCTCACCAAGATTCATATTCAAAAAACGTTTTTTCCTCTCTCCTGGGCACTCAACGCAATGGAGACCATTTCTCCCTAAGGAGGGAGGATTGATCCAAGTAGATATTGTTGACCACCCACCTTTTCCAACTGGCTCGCTCAAAACAATTTTATGGCAATTTGGGCAATTTACTATTTTTAGCAGGGTTAACATCCGTGGCCATTTTGAGAGTCTAAATAAAGTTTTTTTGGGATTGAGCTCCTAAAATATAGTCATGACTGAGCCCCCAAAATGAATCTCCTCAATGATACCTTTCCAACGGTCTATAATACGCCTAAAACGAAGATCATATGCAAAAGTTACGACCCCGGTAAGTTGATGTACTAACTTAACCAAACGGGGCCCACATGACTTTTGGTGCTTCATCTCCTAGGGTTAGGTTTTTCGATGTCTAGGGTTTTTGGCATTCCTATTTATGGTAAAAAATGCCTTCAGAGCCTCATTGTAATTACCTTCTTGTGAATGTGAGTAGCCTTCACATCTCTTCTCAAAGATAAGCTGCCACGATTCTGGTGAGTCTTTCACTCTGTAATTTTACAGTCTCTGTACATTTCTTTCATTAATAGAAATCATGTATTACTGTATATCTGTGTTTATGGTTGTATATCTGATACATTTATGTTATATTATTGGATATTTGCGATATCTCTATGCATTTATTTATTATATCTCTGCTCTCATTTCGTGCCGAAAATAATCCGGATCAGTGGTATCAGAGCAGGCTGCTCTTGATTGTTTTTCAGTGCATGTCCCCGACAAGGTATGAGTATAGAAAGTTGGGTCTCGATCTTGTATCTCTTGAGTACAATCACTCTCGCACACCCAAGAAACCCTCAATGGAAGAAGAAAAAAAAATGATGGAGCAGATGATCCTATCAGTATGTTGCTTGAGCAAGCTCTCACGCAACAGAGGGAGGAAATGATGGAGAAATTTTCCCACATCCTTCAACGCCTGCCGATAGAAATAGGCACATATTCATCAAGCAAACACTTTGGAAGAACCTCGCCTTTCAAGGTACAAGTTAATTTTGATATTCCTGTATTTTAAGGACAGATAGATGTAGAAGCCCTAGACAAATGGTTAAATATGCTAGAAGGTTATTTCTCTGTTCACAATTTTTCCGACAGAGAAAAGATCACCTTCGAACTCCTTAAAGCTCTCCCTCATGTCAAACATCAGTGGGAAACTTACTGGGAGCAAATTTTCACAGAGGAGTTTGGAATATATGGGGCCGATCCCACTTGGGATTTTTGTGTGGATGTGGTAAAGGAATAGTATTACCCTGTTGGCAACTATGAGGACCAGTACATGAGATGGACCACACTGCGGCAAGAGAGGGGATAATTAGTTCCAGAGTTCACCAATACCTTCCATACCTTGCGCACCAAGTTGGTTCTGAAATATCATGGGGCTCTACATAGATACATCCAAACTGAAATGGATTTTCTGGACATCTCATCACTCGGAGCTGCTTATCGATATGTTGTTAAAATCGAGTAGAAATTTAAGCACCAAAACAAATGAGAGTTTGGGTCTGCAAATCCGCAACAACCAAAGTATGACAAAGACGGCCCTAACAAACAGTCTCCTGAAAACTAGTCCAAGCCACAGGAAAAGAAGGGTCACAGGAAGACAAAGAAGGACACCAGAAAGTGGTGTGATTTCCACAAAATCCCCTAGAACAACACCGATGAATGTCGCTCAAAATAGTCATTGGTGGCTGAGATCAAAGATAAGGAGCCGAACCCTGATTCATAATCTGATTCGGAATATACTGGTAAAAGACAAATCATTGACACAGACCCCACTGCTATTTTTGCAACCGCAACAATTCAACCAAAAGAACCAACAAATCCTAAAGAGGGGGAGCACCTTTTTCATTCAAAGATGTGGGTGAAGGGGACCCCACTGCATTTTATTGTTGATTTCGGAAGCCAGAAGAACCTCATCTCAGCCAAGATCGTCAAACATTTGGGATTGTCGACAACACCACACCCTCAACCATACAACATTGGCTGGCTTCGCCAAGGACAAGATCTCTGTGTCAGCCAACAATGTTGATTATCATACGTCATCCAACCCTTCAAGGATGAGGTATTATGTGATGTTTCCCCATTGGATGTCTGTGATGTCCTCTTGGGCCAACCATACTTGTGGAGACGCTATGTTGTTTATAAGTCTTGACCCCGTAGTGTCATTGTTACTTTAGGGGTTCATCTCTATAGAATACCAAAGGTAGTTCCAACTATTGTTCCACCTAAACAGTTTCGCAAGGTAGTATCTCATACTGCAATATTCATCTTCTTCACAATCTATTCAAAAGGGGAACAAAAGGACAATGCAACCACTACAACCTCGCCCCAAGCACCTTCTATCCAACAGAAACAGGTCGACAAGGTTGTAGCAAAGTGCAAAGATTGCTTTTTCACTCAGGCATCTCATGTATCCAAAATGGTTAAAAAGGTCCAACCCTTCCAGCCACATGCTCGTGATAGCCTTCCACAAACCAAGCAACGCGACGTCTCTAGCAAGGCAAGCAACTCACCAAGATTCAGATTCAACAAACACTTTTTCCTCTCCCCCAGGCACTCAACACAATGGATACCATTTCTTCCTAAGGAGGGAGGATTTATCCAGGTGGATATCAGTGACTAACCACCTTTTCCAACTGGATCAAAACAATTTTATGGCAATTTGGACAATTTACTATTTTTAGCAGTTTTAACTTTCGGGGCCATTTTGAGGGCCTAAATGAAGATTTTTCGAGATCGAGATTCTCAATCATAGTTGAAGGTATTGTCTATCCCCAAAAATGAATCTCCTCGAGGATACCTTTCCAACGGGCTATCATACGCCTAAAACAAAGATCGTATGCAAAAGTTACGACCCCGGGAAGTTGATGTACTAACTTACCCAGACGGGGCCCACATGACTTTTGGTGTTTTGGCGCTTCATCTCCTAGGGTTAGGTTTTTGGATGTCTAGGGTTTTTGGCATTCCTGTTTATGGTAAAAATTCCTTCAGAGGCTCATTTTAATCATCTTCTTGCGAATGTGAGTAGCCGTCACATCTCTTCTCATAGATAAGCTGCCACCATTCTAGCAAGTCTTTCACTCTGTATTTTTACAGTCTGTACATTTCTTTCATTAATAGAAATCGTGTATTACTGTATATCTGTGTTTATGGTTGCATATCTGATACATTTCTGTTATATTATTGGATATTTGTGATATCTCTGTGCATTTCTTTATTATATCTCCGCTCTCATTTTGTGCCGAAAATAATCCGTTGCAGCTACTACAGTAGTGACTTGGTCTTTGGTTATGGTTTGTACCTTCTTCTTAGCACGCTAGATTTGGAGAGAGATACATTACCTTGGTTGGCTATTGGTTCTAGAGTTTGCTTCCATAATTATTCTATCTGTTAAGGTTAAGGTGCTATGGGGTGGCCTTTGTGCCTATGGTTGGGTGAAAATATTGAGATATTTTCTACAGTGAAATGAGCACATCTCTTTTAATTCTAACAGGTTACGGGCCCACTCTATCTTCGGACAGTCTAACCATTGGAAGATATATTGGGAGGATTTGCTTAGTTGCATTCAGAGTTTTTGTTGCAGCAAAAAAATCCTAACCCTCGTGTTGAGGCACCTTAAGTGAAGTGCTTGACCTAATTCTTGGATAACCTTGTGTGCCCCAGGCTAGTGAACCTCTTGGTACTCTTAGCAAGACAAGACGTCAAGTTTGAATTTTTGGTCAAAGTCGAAGGTTGACCAAGTCAAATACATCATGACTTACTTTATGAAGTCAGAAAAAAAGTTAGAAGGGGCTTCTAACTTTAGAGCTTGGAAGACAAGGATTGGCCTCATTCTTGCCAAGAATAAAGTGTTGGATATTGTGAAAGGCAAGATCATGGAACCAAAGTTTGAAGCAAGAAAAGAGAAGGAACCTCAGAACATTACACTTATGGAGAAATTCAAGGAAAATGACATCAATGCTATGAGTATTATAGTGGTCTCTGTAAAGGACCATTTGATACCCTACATTTCGCATCTTGACTCATCCAATAAAATGTACGATTCCCTAACTAAACTCTTCTCAATCATAAATATTGGACAAGCAACGAGTCTAAAGAATGAGCTCTGTGACATGAAAATGAATAATTATGACAACATAACATCATACTTTGTAAGAATCTCTTAGTTAAGAGATCAACTACAAGCTATTGAGGAAATCATTTCAGAAAAGGAACTAGTAAATATAGTACTTAATGGCCTTCCCAATACATGGGATGCATTTGTTGCAAGCATGAGCATAAGAATAGAGTATCCCACATTTGAAAAACTTTGGACTTTTTGTGCACAAGAAGAATCGAGGATTAGTGAAAAAGAGAAATCCCAAAAGAAATATGAAGATCAAGCCTACACAACAAAGTTCAAGAAATTCAGGAATAAGAATAAGTTTGGCTCAAGGAAGAAACCAAATCAATAAAAAGATATGTCAAAAATGCAATGCTTCAACTGTCAAAAATATGGTCACTACATGAACCAATGTCCTGAGTTAAAGAAAAGGAAGGAAACACATCAAGAAACAATTGTCAAATAAAATGAACCCTCAAAGAAAGTCAAGCAAGACGAAGAAGACTTTTTCTACTAGTCAATGTAACAATATTCTTATGTAACATAGTCAATGAAACAATACATATGGGAGAATAACAAGATAAGGATTTCCACTACAATGACTACTAGTAATATATCTGAAAAGGATGAAGTATGTTTACAACCTTGGTGACAATCCTTGTGAAGCTATCATGATAGCATATAAGTAACAATTGTCAGACCAAAAAGAATTCAGTAATCAAGAGGAAACTAGAATAGACTTGTGACACTTTGTAGAAAGCAAGAAGGATGCAAACAAAATCATGGAGTCTCTTAGATGGAGGGAGCTAATTACAAAATTCCAAAAGAAGAGCATGCATATTCAGGCATGAAGCTGGGATTAGGAGGGAGATAATCCTCAATGATTTTCTCCATTAAAAAACCTATGAAGACTATGAAGTACTTTTCTATGTTCTTCATGGAAATAACAGTCATGATAAGCAACATGTATTCATCCTAACTCTAGAAAAAGTCTTCTTCGAAAAGAATCCTTGAATATCCTTGGTTGTCCATCTATATTTATGTTCCTATAACAAAAGGAAGAATTTGGAATATTTAGAAAGGAAGGAATATAGAAGATTCCATGGACTCCAATGTTGAAGGGGAACATGAGAAAGAACATGAAGATTCCAAGAAAGAAAGAAAATCCAGAACAACCAAAATTGAAAAAGTTATTATACCGAAAATAATAAGACTACCAACATGATTAGAACCCACTAGAAGCAGTCAAGCAGAAGGAATGTATGTGAAAAACTGTGAAAAATACTTATGAATGGAAGCATTGATAGATACAAGGCGAGATTCAGGGCTAGAGGATTCTCCCAAAAGGAGGGAGAAGACTTTGATGACAACTTGTTGCAGTAAACCACATATACCTCTATCTAAGCCATTATATCTCTTGCAATATCCATGGGTTGGAGTTTACATCAGTTAGATGTAAAATATTGTTCTTCTCAATAGAGAAATTGAGGAAGAAACATAAGTAGAGAAACCTCAAGGTTTTGAGGTATACCAAAAGGAGACCATGTATGCAGATGGAAGAAGACCTTGTATGGATTCAAGCAACTTGGTGGAGAGCCTCTCAAGTACAAAAAAATCATGGTGAAACTTAATATGGTAGAGGAAGTGTATCAAAATGGTTCTTCATAAGTCTGGGATGATGGATTGCAAATCCATGGAAAACCCCCATGATGAAAGGTCTAAATAATTTGAGAGACTTTGATCCAGTAGACTCGTCCCGGTACTGACAGTTGACTGTCTCCTTGATGTATTCAGTGAATAATAGGCCACAAATTTACTTTGTTGTGAACATGTTGAGCCAGTTCCAGGTGGAACATAGACAAGCATATTGAATAGTTGCAAAGCATATCCTGAGATATCTTTGTGGGATGATTACTTGTGGTTTGAGATGTGCCTCAAACATTGATGTACAACTGCATTGATTTATTGATTCAGATTGGGCAGCGAGTGCAGATGATAGGATTACTTTTGGACCGTGTTTCAGTTTGGGATCTGTTATGATATCATGGGCTAGCAGAAAAAATAAGTATGTTCACTCAACACTGTAGAGTATATTGTATCTTCTGATGCTTGTATAGAAGAAGTGTGGCTACACAAGCTGGTTTCTGGACTGTTTGATCAGGTGCAGAATTTGATCGTGATATATTGTGATAATAAGAGTTGTGTGAATCTCTCAAAGAACCCGATGTTACATGATAGGTAGAAGCACATTGATATCAAGTATTATTTTATCCGTGATAAGGTCCATAGGAGAGAAGTGGTTCTCCGATATATCTCCACAAATGAGCAGGTAGCAGATATTTTGACAAAACCTCTGTCCAGAATAAATTTTGCATACTTAAGGGACAATATGGGACTTGTGGAGATAACTCCCTTAGTTGAAAGAGAAGATATGGCTCCCCAAGTTGGGAGGGAGAATTGATATATCATTAATATATGGGCAGTCATTTTCCAATTTGGAAAATGGTCTAGGATGGGCAGTCACTTTCCAGTCTGGAAAGTGGTCCAAGATTTTAGACAGACAGTCATTTTCGTAAATAAAATGGTCGGACAGATTGTTGATGTACCATAGACAGTGATTCCCCTTTTGTCTGGTGTGGGGGAATGGTCTAGGACATTCATTCTCCTTAGAAGTCACTCTGAGAAGTGGTCAAGCAGAATGGTTCATCTCTTCGGGCAGTCATTCTTTCGAAGTTCACAGTTATGAGCAGTTTCGAAGAATGGTCCGATGTAGGAGGTTGGTGCAGGACAATAATTTCCATAAGAAATCGTCCAAACAATCATTCCCTAGGGTAGACTCATTCTCTTCAGGTTGCACTGTGAATCTTGATGGAAGAATGACCCAGTTAGGTTGAATGGTATAGGTTCAACAATCAGGGAAAGTTATTCTTCTATGATTGGGAAGACTAGTCCAGACAACCCATGGATGATGTTTAACTTTCTGAGGGAAGATTCTCTTCCAGATCTCACAGACGTGAGTGGACTAATGGCCTAGATGAATTAGTTTGTATCAAGACATTGTTGATGTAGGTTGATATCATATGATATGATTGTTTTGGATATTGTATGTCTCTATACAGTAGCTATATGTTACTGTGGTGGATGTGATCCACTAGTAGTGACTATGTGTCACTAGTTAGTAGTTGTGTGATACTAGGAGTGGTTGCGTACCACTATATAGTAGTTGTATACTATGATGAATAGACACAGTTGTGGTCTATTGGATGACATTATTCTAATTTCCATGGAGACTATCTAGTTGGATAGTGATGATGGTGCTTGTGATTGGATCATGAGATAGCATGCATGGCTATGATGATGCTACCAGTTGAATGGTTTTTTTGTTCTCAAGACCATTTCGCCTTAATATCTCCCTAGCTAGGAGGGAGTATTTATATTATGGTAGAAACATGAGGCATTGAACTCTATGTGTAACCTTTGACGATACTAGAATATTCTGGGAAGCAAGAGAAACCCTAAAACGTTGGATAATAACCCTAGAAGACAATTCATCTCAAGAGAATAATTAATATTAAGTTATTAGCCTCCAGGAAGAGAAGTCGTCCCAGTTAGGTGACTTGGAGAAGTATAAATAGAGGGCTCCAGAGATCATTTGTTCTCACTCACTCCCACAATTCCATAAGGACAAGTGGTGTGCATGATTGGAGGAGAGTTGTAGCTATTGCATTAGTGACTTGGTCTTTGGTTATGGTTTGGACCTTCTGCTTGGCACACTAGCTTTGGAGAGAGATAGGATACCTTGGTTGGCTATTGGTTCTAGGGTTTTCTTCCAGAATTATTATATCTGTCAAGGTTAAGGTGATCATGGGTGGCCTTTGTGCCTATGGTTGGGTGACAATATTGAGATATTCTCTACGGTGAAACGAGCACATATCCTTTAATTATAAAAAAAAGAGCTGGGATAAATCCAGACGAATGTGAGGACATGTGGTGGGTGCCACATCAGCACCAATGCCACATCAAATGACACATGAGAGAGTGATTCGCGTGGATGCCACATGGAAATGGGAAGAAAAGGTGAGTTTTGGCTTAGGAAACTTTGGTAGGCCAACAATTTTGATCCGGGACTCAGATTTAAGTATGGTTACAATCATTGTAAATATCTCATTGAGAAGAATCCAACCATGAGGTTTTTTTAGGGAAAATAATAAAATAAAAGAAGGCAAAAACTCAATAGGCCTTGGGCCTAGGTTTTCAAAGAAAGGGAAGGAGAGCAAGGGATGCCCCCTCATGCATCTCAAGGTTGGAGAAATCGTGAAGAAAGGATATCATTCCAACATGTTCCTATAACCACATAAAGAGAAGAAATCGGTTATGCAATTAAGAGGATATTTTCCAATACATCAAAAACACCATATTTCCTTTTGTTGATAATAGAGAAGGTTAATCAAATCGGAAATAGGAAAAAAATCAAATCAATTGTTCAATCAAATCAACAATAGGAAAAAAATATTGCTCTATGTCAGTTGAACTAGAAGAATTTGAAACATCAGGACAATCCAAATCATGATGAATTAATTTTAAATTATCCATGTATGAGGAAGAATTCATTTTAAATATATCTGCATTTTCTTCATTAACAAAATTATCAGCATTCATGTCTTTCCCCATAGCTTCCTATTCCATTCCTTGTGATCGAAAAAAAATGAGATATGATAGTGGGAACTTGAAATAACCATCGATGTGACCTGAAGTGTCTCATTATCAGCATGAAAACCCTCCTCTTGGTCAACTACAGAAAAATTTGAACTTGAATTTTCAACACAAGAGGTCTCTTTTTCGTCACAAGGAAAGAAAGAGAGAGTGGAGTGGTGAGAGGAGACATATACTTCTTCCGAAAAATAATTATCTATCTTATCTATATCCCCCATAGTAAAAAAATATCCAGACATATGAAGTCCATCTAAATCATTAGCACTTTCAACATTTTCATTAAAATGCAAATCAACATGTGAAGAAAGATTAAAACATGATTTAGATTTTTCATCCACTGGCTCATGTGTTTCATTAATAAGAGAAATTAATCATGAAATCAAATCATTGTTAGAGTGACTATCATCCAAAGGAATCTTATAACAAAGATGAGTAAGTCTGATAACAAAATATGCAAGATATTCATCTTCAATCTTCCTAAGCTTTAGAATTTCTTCACACAATTTAACCTAATCATAATTCTCAAAAGCATGCAAAAATTTGTGGATAAATTGTTCCCATGTGTGAATAGAGGTGGCCGGAAATGTCTCACACCAGCTGTTGACCCAGCCTACAAAAGTGAGAGTGATCAACCTACAAATTACACATCCATTGGTAATATTGTGAGAACCACAAAATTTACATAAATTAAAAACATGTTTAGATGCAGTTGTCTCACCTTTTCCATCAAATCTAAGTTGCAACAAGAAATGTAAAATATTTCTAGGAGGTTTTGGAGGTACAGTACTAGAAAAAAACCTCCATAAAGGGATTTGGGATGGAGCCATTGATAAATTAAAACAATAATTAAAGAAAATGACTCCATAGGCTCAACTTGTCATCTGACCCTCCTTCTAATTCCATTTCTATTGTCGAGTCCAAATAGCTTGTCAAGAAAATGAGGGAGAATGACTTAAGGTAGGTCCCAATCATGCTTACTCTTGTTTGGTGTAGTTTTTCCCATGAGTATGTGGGTCTCACTACCACTCATAATTAAAATAAGAAAAATGGGAAAGATAACAGACTGCCCCCAAATAGTTCTAAATAATCCTAAGGCTAATCTAACTGTAAGCAAACTAATCTAATCTAACTAATTCTAACCTATCCCAGGAGAAAAGATAAAAGAATGAGTACAACAAAAGGTAACACCATCACAACCATAAATAATTCATGTATTTTAATGATATATGAAAACAATAATGCTACAGATATATAGACAAATAGTTGAACAATACATCTATAACATCATTTATGTACCCACAAGGAAACATGAGACAACATAAAGAAACATAACAGAGTGAAAAAATAGTTCATACAACATAATCCTATCTACTCAGCTAGAGGATAAATGCATAAAGAATAGTCTCCAATACATCCATCAACGTAACATATTTCCAAAATGCCTCCTTCTCTTTATTACTCATAAGCAATAGTGCCCTCTTTTGTTACAAAGGGCCAAAAGTCCTTTTACATCCTATGAGTGTTAATTTATAAGACAAGAGGGAGACTCTTCAATTCTTGTGACTCTTCATTTCCTTTTCTTTCAGTTTCTTATTTCATATTTCAAATTTTCTTGTATTTTTGAAAAGAAATGTGTGAGCATTACAAAGAGAATTTGAAACGACTCTTGAGTGATTATTTTTCCCTGAAGCAATTTACAAATGATTATTCATTAAAAATAATCGATTCTAATTTTTTTATCTTGTTCTACCGTTTGAAATGTTTCTAGGTATTTATTTGTTGACTAATATCATCCCATATTATTCTCCTTGGTCTCAACCTTTCACCGTGTTCTTGCAAGTGCAATTTCAGCTCCTATGGCTTCAAATGTGACTGCTTTAACATGCATAGCCCACTTTCTGATTAAATTCGGGTATGCTCTGTGGTCTGTATTTTCAAAGGATTTTCTATTTTATACTACCAACATTTACCATGCCATGTTTTTCTTCTCTCCTTTATCTTTCCATAGATTCCTCTTGGGCTTGATTTTGTTTTCCGTAGCCCTTGATATAACTATTGGAAGTTGGTATGGCCATTTTTTCCTCTGAATTAGTGGTCTACAGTTTTCTTCATTTTATGGAATCTTCTATCATCTGTTTGGCATGGAGACATGTACCACTGCATTCATTTTTCTGATACCTTTCCAACTAGGTATCACATGCCTCATTATGACACCTATAGAAAAATTTATGGTTGTTTAAACATTGATGCTCAACAGTCGTTGATCATGCCTATGGGTCAATCTGGTTTGTTGATCTTCAACCCTTGTAGCTTTTGAAAAATTCATGTTTGAATTAGGGTGAATGACAAACATTGATTCAGTGGGGAGTGTAAATCTTGGCCCTTTGTCGTAGTTCTTGTGGACAAGGTGGTAATGAGACTCCAATGGGGAAGGGTATGATATATCAACATGAGTTGTTGATTAGTCGGGAAGGTGAGGTGGAGAAACATGATCGATGATCGAGGAATGTGATCACTCTGAATATTAACCATTGGTTAGAGAGAGGGGTGAGAAAACGTAGTCGTAGATCTCGGTGGGCCTTGCATGGGTGAGGCCAAGAGGGAAGGTGACGTCGTGTTAATGAGGATGATGTCAACCAATTCATAATGGACATGTTTCAACACTTGGGGGGGAACTCCAAGTGCTCAATGATAACATGTACACCATGTAAGAGTAGGTGGGAGGTCCATGTGTTGAGTGGTGATGGTTCCAAGTGTCAATGTTATTGGCACTTTGGGGGAGAAAAAGGTGACATGGCATGGGTGTCATGTGTCAAGCTAGGTGACGGAGTTAGGTAGGACCATGTGGTCAGGGTGCTAAATCGGATGCCATGTGTGGGGTCCCTCTTAGACGAGACTAAGAAGGGAGAGTGGCATCATGATGAAGAGGGGTTGGCCAACATGGTAGCTTACATTTTTAGAAGATGTTACGTGGCGAAGAGTTATGTTAGAAAAACAGGACCGCGGAGCAATAAAATAAAACAAATGTGGAAACAAAACACAGAAGATACACAATACAAGAGAGACACAGATTTACATGGTTCACCCAATGTGGGCTATGTCCACCAGAGAAATTTCCAGGGCCTTCCTTTATTATTATCCAGCAAATGAAGGGATACAACCTACAACAAAACTCGTTGTAACTTCCTCTTCTTTCTCTCACAGTCTCCTCTCTTAGAATACAATATTCACGATCAATCATAGTCGCAATACATTTCCCTCATAAAAGAGGGTTGCCTTCTAGGGCAAAAAACCCTAACTTAATCTCTACTGTTAGATCTGCGACCTTATAATGAACGGTCTAGATTTACAATGAAATTACAATATACATTTAAAAGGAAATTTTTCCTTCAGGGGCTTCTCCCCCGAACCCCCACTAGGGGTCTGCTTGCCCCCAAACTCCCTAGCCGGGAGGATAGCCCCCCAAACCCCGCAGAGGGGGTACCCCCCCTCTGCACTCCCCTGCATGGAAGAGTGTACATACTTATGGGGTTTAAATACTTCATGAGGTATAAACATGGCTGAAAGCAAGGACCTCTGAATCAGGAAGATAATCAGGCTCCACAACCAATAAGTTATTGGCTGAGAGGCGGCCCTTTGGGATTTCCTCTTAAATCCTGGTCGTCAAACCTACAGGCTGAGAGATATCAGCCTTATGTTGGAGGAGGGTGATCAGAGTGATTTGCAGTTAATACGGGGTTGGAATCCGATCACAGCTATTTTGAGGGATAATCTGGGTCGTTGGTCAAAGGGTGGCCATGAATAAATGATGGTTGTCGATCTGTCGGAGAAGAAGTAGATTGAAAACAAGGAAGTTAGGATGACAAGGAGGAAAGTTAGGAAATCTGAGTTACTAGGATTTCAGCATGGCAGTTGAGGAAGCGAAGGGGTGTTAACTGTTAGCCAACTTTGCAGCACCGCTGGGATCGAGGTCGTTGATCACTAATGTCTAAGTGTTGTTGGATCTTTCATAGTCGGGGAATGGAATGAGAGTGAGTAGATTCGTCTTCAGGGGATGGGATTGAAGCATCCAAATGTAGGGGAGCAATGGAGTTTCGACGACGATAAGTCTAGGACGTCGTCATCGAGAGAAGTGGTCAAGAAAAGGATAGAAGAGTTGGGATAAATTCTGACAACGATGAGGACATGTGGTGGGTGCCACATCAGTGCTAATTCCATGTAAGATAACACATGAGAGAGTGAGCCACATGGATGCCACGTGGCAGTGGGAATAAAAGGTGATTTTTGTCTTAGGAAACTTTGGGTGGCCATAAATTTTGACGTGAGACTTGGATTTAAGTATGGTTATAGTCATTGGAAATATCTCATTGAACAAAATCCAACCACGAGGTCTGTTTAGGGAAAATAATAGAAGAAAAGAATGGGAAAAATCAATAGGCCTTGGGCCTAGGTTTTCAAAGAAAGGGAAGGCCAAAAGGGAAGGAGAGAAATGGATTCCCCCACATGCATCTCAAGGATGGAGAAATTGTGAAGAAAGGATATCATGCCAACCTGGTCCTGCAACCATAGAAAGAGATGCAATCGATTATGCGATTAAGAAGACATTTTCCAATACATCAGAAACATCATATTTCCTTGCCATTAAAAAAACTCATGAATAAGTATTGAAAATAAAGAGAATGAAGAGGAGAGGTTTCTAGAAGGCAATCATCTATGATATGAATTAAATAGATAATATGATGGCTGCAAGTACCTAATCTCCAACACATAGAAAGGATTAGTGACCTTATGATTTAAGTTAAGAGTTGTTCAATATATGAGAGTATAAAGATGAAAGTGTTAGGAACCACATGCTAGCAAAAGTATGCAGACTTTGAATAAGTAATTCAGAAAAATGATTAATAAACAACATCAACTCATTCAAGACATGCACTAGATAATTAAACCCTAAAACCACATAATATCATCAAGCACTTTGGAATCTGTAAGTGATATGAATATAATGTGTTAATATCGACACACAAATGTCGAGGAGACATCATAGGTGAAATAAAATTCATGAAGACATTTGAAATCGTAAGATCAAACAAAGATAATGAACCTTCATAAAAAAAATTCAATGAATACCAAAACCCCAACTCCCTCAAGGTAGGAAAATAAATAGCATTAGGCTCAAGTGGTAGCGGATTAGGCAATAGGTTTGAAATTTTAGTAGGGGAGGGATTTCCTTTTTCTTGTAAAAGATAAATTAAAGGGGGTTGTTGTGGACACAACACTATCATGCATAAACCCACCTTGATTGGATGAAATTATCTTAGGAATAATTTTCTTTAATCAATCAACTATGATTTTAGTCAAAATTTTATATGAGGAGTTGCATAACAAGAATAGGTCTGAATATTGAAAAGGAAGAAGGATTAACTTCCTTTGTAATTAATGCTAAGAAATATAAATTTGTGTTACCTCCTAATCTTAGATATTGATGAGAGTAGTGCAACATCATTTTAAGATCATGCTTGATTTGATCCCAATAATTCCTATAAAAGGATATGGATAAGTCATCTGGCCCTGAGGCTTTATTTGGACCAAGGCTCCAAATTGTTGCAAAAATATCAGCTTCAAATATGAGCTGATTCAAATCCATATTATCCTCATGAGCAATAATGCATGGAATGAATTCCAACATTGATTCAACATTTATGCCTCTGCTTCTTCTTGCCGAGTATATAGAGCAACAAAATGATGTCTAGTTGTCACCTTAATGCTGTCAAAATATGCAACTCATGTTCCATCCTATAATGTAATTTATGCCACATTGTTCCTAGATAGTCGATCTTGATCTTGATTGTGAAAACAAATTGTATTCCTATCACATGCTTTTAGCCATAAAATATGAGATTTAAGGCACCACAATTCCTCTTCTTTCCTCAACACTCTTTGAAATTAAATTTGAAGTTGAATTTCTTCTTCATGTAACCTGTTATTGACTTCATTGTCCTCCAAATATTTTTGAAAACTTTCCAACTTATTCCTTATCTCTTCCCTTTCCCTGGATGGAGGATTGAAGGAAACTTTACCCCAACATTTGAGTGATTGCTTTACCATCTTCAAATGTTTCTCTTGTATGTATATAGGGGTTCTTGGCATCCAATTGTTCCAAGTATTTTCCACCATTATATCCACTTCTTGGGAGATGAGACACAAAGGGTTGAAATGAAAAGTTAAGGGGCCTAAATCAAGAACCTTATGTAGATGGAGAGAGATTAGCTTATGATCAGAAACAAAGGAAGGGAGAATAAAGGGTTTTAAGGTTGTGTCTTGAGAGAGGAAGTTGCTACGAACAAGAAAAATATCTAGCCAAGATGCAATATGTCCAAACCTAGATTGCTTATTTGACAGGAAGTGAATTTTCCTATTAGTGGCTTAGCATATAAAAGATCCCAATCTGTAATTATCTCCATTTTTCACGAAATGGGTCTCGAACGAAAGTACCACCTCGTTTATATTAACTATTTCATTTCTAGGTAGCACATGTGTACTTGCACTACACTTTCACGTTTTGGCACTGTAGTAAGCCCAAGGCTAGCATGGATTCATGGGTTCATGAACAAAATTTCCTTCGATTAGAAGAATCAAATTTTTCTCAAATAGATCCTTGGAAAAAAGAGGTTCCAAGGAACAATGGCCAAATGGGCCAGGATTCACTATGTTTATTATTATTGACTCTCTTAAGAGGATTCACTATGTTTATCGTAATTGACTATGTTAATAATTATTGGATGGTAATTTACTATGTTCGCTACAATTGTGCTAATAGGAAGCCTCAATGTGCTTGGAGGGTTTAAGACATAATGGATTGGAGCAATATGAGTGTGTTAGAGGTGATATCAAAAGAGCTAGGTCACAATCCAATGTTTCATGACACCATAACAACATGTAAGAGAGACTTCCTTGGAACCATTAACAAACACCTATCAAGGATTCAAAAGTTTCTCATCCATACTCCATAGAATTATAGGAAACTTGTTGATTTTTGGACACCATCAGGAAGACATTCTTCCATATATATATATATATATATATATGACATGATATAATATCATATTATATATGACATCATATTTATAATACAAAGTATAAATATATATAATAAATAAGTAGTTATATATTATTCAAGGGACGCATCCTTTCATAGATGGTCTCCATATGTTCTCTATATATGGAACACTCATCATTGTAATAAGATAGTTATATACAATATTATCTCATATGAAAAATCAACATAGTATCAAAGTGGTACTAGGCTAGACTCCCTCACTAGAGGGTCCAGGAAAATGAGAGAGATAGCTTGCATTTTGTTTGAATATTTTTACATGCTTACGTTGCGTTTTCATGATAGAGATAATGGAGTGCAACTAATAATGATAGATCCAGAGTTTAGTTTTGGGCATTAATTGGTATCTAAGTTTATTCGATCTGAGAATATTTCCCGATATCCATATGCTACTTCAGCCATGTCACCCTCCTCTTCTGTTCAACATAGGCATATGAACAGACTCTACTGCTCTCATTTTCACACCATCACAAAATTTGACCACCACTCCTGTTGCATCACAACCCAACATAACTAGAATGTTGGCATCCATGCTTCTGAATAAACCCTTTCTTCTCTTAAAGTCGACGAGATTGAGAGAAATGACTCAAATTTTAACTAAAAACTCGCCTGGCCTTGACTTTAATACAATGAATTTCTAAAATTTGCAACATGTTGATGGACCCATACTCATTGTAGATTCACGCTTTCTTTCAACAGAGATAAATTGGCCTGTGTACATTCCATTGGTTTTCACTTCGGAGCTCTTGGGATTCACAAGATTTGAAACCATGGTCTGCAACTGACACCCAGTAGAGCACAACTATAAATTCTCCAAGAGAGCAAAAGGAAGCACATGGGTGATTCTCCACTATGCTCGTTTGGGTGCCCAAATGAACAATTCGGGTTGACGAGAAATAGAAACCAATATTTTCCCTCCAAGTTCATGAATCACCCAAAGGATGGTGATGATAGAAGGAGGTGAATTATTTATTGACTGTAGTTCAATTATTGATTGCAATTGTGAAGAATGTGAGCCTAGGGACGCCTCCAAGTTCAGAAAAGATGTGATTACACAAGCTAAATGTGTGGATGTGTTGTTTGTGATGAAAAGGGATTATAAAACTATGGGATAGATGGTTTGAAGATCCAAGCACATAATGGTCTTTGTGGCTCTTCTCATCTGAAGGAGTTATTTACTCACCCTCGAACATGTAATATGTTCATGGTATTCATGGATAGAAGTTCAGGGTAGTGTATGGATGTATTTGATCGGTTGCATGAAAGAACATCATCAACTATATAAACCAATCGTTGATTGAAGCATTAGACTATTGATCAATTGATGCCTTAAAAAAATTAATGTCTGTTAGTGCATGGTAACACAATGATATGTAGAAGGGTGGATGGTTGGTGCTGAACAAGTGTACAACAAACAATGTGTCGTAAATCATGGTCTTGACCCACTATCGATATTGAATAACGCATCATGGTTTTATTACATTGCTACATAATTTGTGTTAATAAAATTTTGAAAGGGAAGTATGTTATCACGATCCTTCATATATTAGCGATGATGGAATACAAGTCCATGGCCACTCCCATGGTAACAAACCCGAAGAAGCTGAAAGACTCTGAGTCTGAACTAGTAGACATCTCCATGTACCGATAGTTGATTAGCTCACTGGTGTATTTGGTTAATAGCAGGTTGGACATCTTCTTTGATGTGAACACGTTAAGCCAATTCTAGGTGGAACCAAGACATGAGCATTGGATTGCTGCAAAGCACATGTTGAGATATTTGTGTGGCATGCTAAACTATGGTTTGATATATGTCTCAAACAATGATGTACAACTACAAGGATATACATATTCTGATTGGGTAGGGAGTGTAGTTGAAAAAAAGAGTACTTTAGGAGTATGCTTCAGTTTGAGCTCAACCATGATATCTTGGATTAGCAGGAAACAAATTTATATAGCACTTAGCATTGCAGAGGCAGATTACATTGCAACATGTGATGCTTGTATGTAAGCAGTATGGATCTGTAAGTTGATTTTTGGACTATTTAATCAAGTGTCTAATTCGACCATGATATTATGTGACAATCAAAGTTGTGTGAAGATTTCAGAGAACCCGATGTTCTATGACAGGTCGAAGCACATTGATATCAAGTATTATTACATATGTGATTGAGTCCATAAGGGAGAAGTAAGATTCCAATACATCTCCATCGATGAGCAGATAACGAATATTCTGATGAAGTCCTTGTCCAAAGGGAAGTTTGTATACTTCAGGGACAAGTTGAGACTTGTGGAGATTGCTCCCTTGGTTGAAAGGGAGTGTTGATTTGTATCATGCTAGTACAACTTAGATATGATGCATTCACATTATGCTAGTACAACTTAGAGATGATACAATGGATGATATGACTTGATGTGCACCATGCCAGATGAATTATGGCTCAGATATGATGCAATTGATGATATGTCATGATATATTTGATGTAACTTTTCATTAGATAAAATTGGTCAACTTGAACACATTTAGTTGGTTGCTATGAATACCTCCCTAGTTAAGAGGGAGTGTTCAATTTTTGTAACTATGGTCGGTCTTCATAATGCATATATTCAAAAAAGAATATTCTAGAAAAGAATATTTGTACTTGTAAAATTCGACCCTACCTATGGCACAGATGGTGACCTGATCATGAAGAATGGTCCTTGTAGTCACATGACTCTTCATTGAGTGCATGAAAATTGTGGGACACATGCATAGTCATGAGACTATGGCAGAGACGGTGTGTCTCTGGACAGTAGTTGTGTGATACTATAGTGGTTGTGTACCACTGGCAGTGACTGCGTGTCACTGAACAATAGTTTTTTGCTACTAGCAGTGGTTGTGTACCACTAGACAATAGTTGTGTACTACTATGGATCAACACAGTCGTGTTATATTAATGGATGACATTGTAGTAGCTATGTGATACTAGTTGATTGCTATGGAGACTACCAGATCGTTTGGTAGTAGATATGTGCTACTAGCTGATTGCTATGGAGACTACTAGATCACTTGGTAGTAGTTGTGTGCTATTTTTTTATCACAGAGACTGTAAATAATGATTTGAGCTACCGATGGTATGGTAGTAGTTGTGTGCTACTAGTTGATTGCAGAGTAGTCAGTGGACTACTAGATGAAGAAATCATGGAAAGATACCTTCCTAGTTAAGAGGGAGTGTTGATGTTTGAGGCAACATGCGTGAGACATTCTCCCTAGAGGGTCCTATGTGGACTAGTAGGGGGGAATGTGGAATTCATTGTGACATGCCTCAAATGGTCTAATGAAGGAACCAAAACATTGGTTTCCTGAGGAAATCTCGATATGTCTTGGGGGACATTAGTTCCATGAGAGAACCTCAATATGTCTTAGGCATGTGTTCCACAAGGGAACCATGAGATATCTAGTATGGACACAGTTCATGAGTGAGTTGAGAATTTGGTTTCATGAGGGAACCTCGATATGTCAAGTATGGTCAAATATGACTTAGCTTGATCAACCCCAAGGGACTGGCCACCCCTTGTAGGATGAGCTAGCTCAAGTCTTGTGGATACCAACTACATAACATGTATAAACAAGGTGAATTTCCCTTGTAAGAATCAGGCGGACCTTCTCCTAGATTGGGCTGCAGACTAATGGAGATAGGATACATTTATCACAAGGGTGTACTTGTGATAAATGGGCTCAAGCGTAATCCTTCCTTGATCATGACAAGGAGTGATATGGACTCAAGGTGCTTAAGGTTATTTCCATGTATCAAATAATACTGGGATGACATTCACTCACATGGGTGTACCTATGGTAAATGGCCTTGGTGTGATATTTTTCCTTAGTCATGGTGATTTGACTTGGAATGATAAAGACTTAAAGATCTTAGATGCTATCACATTGCGTACCCAAAGTGAGTTTGATCTCAAAGAGAGTCAATTGGCTCAGAAGGAGAGCCACGGAAGGAGTTTCCCCTCGGTTCAGGTGGGAGAGAGACAACTCCCAAGACTGACAGGTGTCATGATTCTAGAGTGAAGTTTGTATACTTCAGAGACAAGCTTTGGCATGATGAAGAA
>JZKD02S1755871.1:58956-70994 GCA_000966675.3 Picea glauca
TCTCAACCAATTCGGTGCTCCCTTACAATGGGAAACAAAGCGCTACAATGCTCCTTGCGAGATAGACAAAGAGCACTATCACTCCCTGTATATGAGCAGGGGAGCGTTGATATTCCCAAAAGTTGCCAAGATGGCCAATTCTCATAGAAAAACCTTTGTTGTGACTGTCAAATGATGGGGATCCTTATTCTAACATGTTTTAGGGGTTGTATCAAGTGTTTTCATGGTGTCATTAATGATGCGACAATTAGGTGACGAGAATGCGACACTTGCGACAAAAGTGCGATACATACAACACTTACAACAATGAGAATGTGACATTATTGAAGTGAGGAATTTTAATTGTAACATATTTCCCCCCAAAGTGTGAAGTCAAAAAATGAAAGTTACTAGTCAAAAAACTTTGTAGATTCTTCAAGACAAGGGTATGGAGTCGGGGAACTGGTAGAAGTTGTATACAACCATCAAACAATGTTAATATGTGTTCCATTACTTAGGCATGCATACCTATGCTCGGACTATAAGTGATTCGAAGTATGGCCACCAATAAATACACTGCGGATCCATGATGATTTTGACTGAGGGTATGGCCACCAAAGATACAATGTGGATCCATACTTCTATGACATGAATTGATCACAACCACGCAAAATACAAAGTGGATCTACGAGATGATAAAACATAGCCACATACCAATACAATGTGGATCTATGTGACAACATATATATCATCATGCTCAAATGATTTCCTTCGCAACCTAGGCAAAACATACAACATAGTGGATGCTCAACCCAGGGTCTTCGTACCAATCCAAATCTAGTACAAATATTACCCATGTGAATAGATGTTTTGATGTCAAACATGGTAGAAACCACTTGATTACTGGTCATTGAGGTAAGTCATTAACAAGTGCGAGGGAAATCACCAATCATGTCAATGACTCCCAAGCTACCCTAGTACATTCCAGCGAATGTGAATAAATGAGCTGAGGTTAAACATTCGTGGAATCATCCGATCAGAGTTCAATGATATAAACCTACTATCATAATCGAGGAGGCCTGCCGTTGAGGCATGCAGGTTCCGAGGTACTAACTGATTTCTAAGTCTAATTCCTGAATGATGTGTTAAAGTCTATAGGAAAAGACTCGTCAAAGGAGGGCCTTGATGTATCCCCCATCATCGACATGAAACTAACACAGGAAAGTGATAAGATATAGCAGATGAACACAGAATGACATAGTTATGGAAACTGGTAACTTTGTATATGGTTGAATTTCGAGGTGGAAACTTCCCTTGAACACTGAGGCACGACAAGAGACTTGGCAGCATAAATGCAGAGTGGACCGAAACATAATGCAACAAGTTTTGATGAACTATTTAGATGGGTCAAAGGAGTGGAAAGACTGATAGAATTGGTTCAGTGCGAAGGTTTTATCGGATTATTCAAGTATTCAATTTGGAGGTTTAAAAAAATGTCATGTTCAAGGGCGATGCAAGAGCTTCTTACAAAAGTATTCAAGGAACTTGACCCACTTCCTTCAAATTCCCCCCCCCCATCCAGATAGATGGGTACCTATTTTTAATTTAACGAGCTCGAGGAGGATAACACATGCTCAATATAACTCACCTTTGGTAGGTTCCTCTTCCTTTATTTAACGATCTGGAAGAAGTAAGGGCCTGTTCCCATATCTGTCTTTCAATGTGTAGTTTAGCGAGTCCAAAGAAGGAAAAATCAGTGGTTTTCCATGTTTAGAGAGTATGAAAAGAACTTAAAGGGGACTCCAGGGTTGTCCTTTTTCATAATTTTAGTCTCTGATATCCGAAAAAGAGATAAACTATTCATCGAAAGATGCCCTTTCAAACCTTTTAACGAGTGTGAAAGGAAGCAATATCACTCAACAATCTTTTCATGTTTAGAGAGTCTGAAAAGAGATTAAAGGAAACTCCAGGGGGTTCATTTTTCGTATATCCTCTATGAGTCCAAAAAAGTGATAAAAATGTAATTGGTTACATTCTCATATATTTATGAGCGCGAGAAAGAACACAGACTAATCTCATTGGTGTTACAAGGTCATCGATTTTTTTTTTATCAAATTCCTATACAATCAAGTTGTTCTGGGCAAAAGACATTAGTAGCTTCTCGAAAAATGACAAAAAAAACCCAAAAATAAACTTTATAATAAGGAGAAATGACCAAATTTGAACATATCAAATATCAAATTAGGGCAAACAATCATTTTTACCTTTGTTTTTACTATTCTACTCTCCTCTTTGAGTTTTTTCCTCTTTGGAGCATTTTTTCGGGCGTTGGTTGCGAGGGTTTTGGGCGACCGTTTTCAAAACCATCCTGATCAAGTTGGTTCTTTCCTCCTCCTCATTCATTTCCATGTCTTTTTATTGCATTTCAGCCCTTATTTTTTCTGCTTAGTCTCTTTGAGAAGCCCTAGAGCGTCGAATTGGATCAATGCTCCCTCAACTAATTAGGGGGAGCACCAATCACAATTTCAACATCATGGTATGTGCGTTGAGGGAGCGCTAGCACTATGTTTTCTTCTTTAAGGGGCATTAGGCATAAAAATTGATTTTTTTAATTTATTTTTATTCTAAAAGGAGGAAATTTCTTTCTTTGAAAACCTAGCTAATGATGATTAATTAATGTATTTGCAAGTTTTACTCATAGCTAATCATGATTGAATGGAAATAATGTGAGAATGAGTTTGATGACATCATTTCTTTAAAATACCCTCAAGCGAGGGTGGCCTTACACAATTGCGGCTTGCTTAAATAATTCAAACTTCAAAATATGAGGAAAGAAGTGCTATTACTCGAATATTTGATCGACTTATGGGATGATTGTGAGCAAGCATTCTGAATAGGACCACATATGATTTAGATAAATATGGATCATGTCTACTTCTTGACGGGGCTCCCATTATTTTTTTCGGAAATTGGGCCACTCCATGACCAACAGAGGCTTATGTTGCCCAATACTGCATACCGAGGTCACAGTTGGTAGGAGGGAGGATCATTGTAAAAGAGGTGATGGATCTATCTCTTCGATCCGTCCTATTTTCTATCACAAAATTTTCAGGAAGCACTAGTTCCCATCTCGCTTCTAAATCCTAAAATTTTTATGCCATTCAGTGCTTGGAGCCTAGTCTATTCAACTGGAGTGCAGGGTTCTTGAGAAATGTTAAAGAACATATATCCAAATGAAGAACGGACAGGAAAAAACAATTTGGATGTGGTTCTTTATTGGTCTCATTTTTCCTAGAGTGGGTTCTAGAGATGCAACCACAGGTTGCAATGATAACACACCCTATGATTGAGCCCCGCATGGAGCGGTGGATTGGTCTTTCCCCTGGGTTGGGGAATGATCCCTCGAATTTTAGATTTACTGTCGATTTCTTCGCATGGTGGAGGAGGCAGTTGGTGGTGATTGAGGATTTCCCATATGTTGGGGTGGATTTCAGGGGTAGTGCGGACTTGGTGCTTCCTGAGGGTATACAGTGGGACACATCAGGTATGAAAACTCATAACCTTGTAATAATATTTTCTTGTTTTTTATATGTTTTTGGTTGTACAACAAGGGATCTAAGTCATTTTTTTTCATTATTCATATAGAGGTGCATCAAATCCAACAGAGATGCCAACATTAGGACATCGCAGAGATGCACAGGTGATGACAAAGCATGATATCGTAGTGGGAGGACTCCGAGAGGTGGAGAGGAACCTTCAGGGTTTGACCATGGGAGTTCCTCCTTGAGGAGGCGAGATGTGCCTCTACACCTTCAATGACGTACAATTGGGGTCTTCAAAGGCCTCAATCATTTACTACGACGGGTGGCAAGGGTGGTAGTGTGTTATGCAGAGCACAACATGGCGCAAGGGGACAAGTAGAGTCTCCAGACATTTTGTAGTCTTTATGATGATTCTATGGGCATGAAGGCCCATGTTTTTCCCTGTTATGTACTTTTCTATGATGCATTTTGACAAAAACAAAATTGCTATCAAGCTTATATATATAAACGATTTTTGTGGTGGATAATTATGTTGTATTTTTGTTTTATGTGATGTTTTTATATACATGTTATATGTTCCAAATGTTTATCTATGCACAATATACCAATACAACATATATTTCGCTAACGAATCTATGATCGTGTTGAGTACTCTCGATATATGTATGTATTCAAGAAATTAAAAATCTCTTTCGAGACAGTGAACCCTTAGATGAAGACGTAGTAAAACAGAGTTTTAAACGGCGTACTCATGATTTAGTTGACGGACCACGAGTTGAGAATATATGATGATAATAAATTGAGATATACCTAGAGAAGAGGCTTCAGTTAAGAGTCTGTTGATGACATGATACTCTGCAACGTTATCTTAGTTAGATATAAGAAACATTCCTCTTCAGTAGAAGTGTGAGGTAGGAGTTCTATGGTGAGTTTCAACGAAGGAATCTCACATTCAATCGGTAACATCTCTTCTATCCCGTATATCAACTAGAAGGGTGTAAATCCAATTGTGGTTTTAACTAAATTTCGATAAGCCTAGAGTGCGGAGAAGAGCTTCAAGTGCCAAGAGGTTTTGTTCACTCCCACCATGCGTTGAAGCATGGTTTTCAAGACTTTTTTGATGGCTTCAACTTGTCCATTTTTCTGAGGGTAGTAGGGGGATGAGATTTCATGGAAAAAACCTAACTTGGTGCACAATTCACCCATCATATGGTTCTGGAAATGGGATCCACGATTAGTTACAATAGCTTGTGGGACACCGAATCGGGTGATGATGTGATTGAACACAAAAAAAATTGTAGTGTGTCCATCATTAAGGAATGTAGGTATAGCCTCAACCCATTTAGTGAAATAATCGACGACAACGATAATATAAACATGCCCCTCGGTTGAGGTAGGATTACATTGCATAAAATTGATTCCCCATTTTGCAAAGGGGTCGACGAAGACAATGGGATGAAGTGTAGTTGGGTGGGTACGTGATTTCTTCTGAAAGATCTAACACGGTGGGCATGTTTTAATGACCTCAATGCAATATTTGAATATGGAAGGCAAAAAATAACTGACACGTAAAACATTTTGGGTTGTAGCCATCCCAGAAAGATGACCGCCACAAGATCCAAGGTGACAATCATTTAAAACTTGTTCAACCTCTTCATGGGTTAATAAACGTCATAATATAGTATCAATGCCACGATGGTACAAGGTGTCACCAATGATAAGGTAGTGCTTTGAATGGTGTCTAATGTGACATCATTCATCACATGAAATGATAGGCTGGAAATGTTTCATTTGGAGATAGAGAAGAATATCTCCATACCATGGATTGAACATACTAATGAGGAACAAGGATTCATCGAGAAGAGAATCATTGGGCTCAGTATCCTCATCAACACGGGGAAGATCGTAAATTAATTTTTCAAAAACCAATGATTTATTAGCCTTGGATTTCGCAAAATCGAGATATAATTCTTGGAGAATGACGATCCATTTCGAGTATTTTCCCCAAAGTACTTGACGAGTCAAGATGTGGTACATGGGGTTCGAGTCTGCAATGACCGTGGTAGTGCATAACATAATATAATGGAAAAATATTTGGACGGAAATAACTGCTTCCAAAGCCAAGTTTTCGACATGTGAATATTGGGGTTCAAGACCTTATAGACTTTTACTCAAATAGTAGATCACATGTTCGGTGTCATCATCATCCTCCTACACTAACACCATAAAAATATTGGAAGTAGAGGCATCCAAATAAAGGATATAATATTCTGCATAATTCAATGGGTACAAAAGAGGTGTGTTCATTAAGGCATGCTTAAGAGCATCAAATGAGCACTGAGTGGTTGCATCCCAAATGAAAGGGGCATATTTCTGCAACAATCTCATGAATCCTTTAGTGATTTAGGTGTAATTGCAAATGAAATGATGAAGAAATTTTTCCTTCCCTTGCAATCTTTGCAGTTGGTTAAGGTTCTTGGGAGGAGGTAAAGCGAGAATGGCTTTGAATTTTAAGGGATCCACCCTAATCCCATATTTGGAGACTACGAATCTGAGGAGTCTCCCTGATTCAACAGTGAAAATGCATTTATGGGGGTTCAAACGTATGTTATAAAACCTTCATCGAAGAAATATGGCTCGCAGGTGACCAATATGGTCTCATCGATGAGTCGAGTGAGATGATAAGTCATTGAGGTAAGGTTCAACTATTTGTTTGATGTCATGGAACGCATACGACATGGCCCGCTGAAAAGTGGCTCCAGTATTTTTAAGGCCAAAAGGTAATTTTCAATAAGCAAAAGTCCCCCATGGGCAGATGAAGGTTGTTTTGTGTTGATCAACCAGTAAAATGTCAATCTGGTTATATCCATAAAATCCATCCATAAAAGAGAAAATGACGCTTTCGACACAATTATTGATAATTTGGTTGATAAAGGGTGTAGGGTAATTGTCCTTGGGATAAGCCTTATTAATATCTCAATAATCGACACAAACATGAATTGTCCCTTGTTTATTGGTGACTGGAATGATGTTGGAAACCCATTCGGTCAGAGGGACGGGATAAATAAAACCAGACTTTAGTAACTTCTCCATTTCTGCTTTGATTGTCATGGTTTTCTTCGCATGGACTGAGCAAAGTTTATTTCTCATAGTTTTAACTCCTGGGTAAGTTTTGATTTCATGCACAGTGATCGATGGATAGATCCCTGATATTTCTTCATAGATCCAAGCGAAGATGTCGCAAAATTATTTAAACAAGGAGGTATAGGTTTCAACTTCTTCAACTGAACAATTTGCACCTAGTTGTATGTTTTCCACAATACCTTCTTTAACAGATATGTCGAAAGTAATCATGTGAGAGATGTTTCCTAAATTCCCCTCGGAGATGGTATCTTGAGTGAGTATTGGACATTGGGGGGAGTCAACGATATCGCTAGGAAAGATAGAGGAAATATATTTCTCTATGTCATCCAAACTAGGAAGAAAGGAAGAACGATGGTGGTTGTCATCCCATGGTGCCTCCTCGATACTAAGCATTTCCATAATAGATTCATCTGATGGAAAAATATGTAGGATATAATAAAAAGTAGAGGATAGGGAATACAACCAGGATGGTAATGAATATGTAGTAGATGCCAACAGATGTTGTTCGTCTAGTGAAGGAGAGGCAGACTGACTGGCATCGTATTTGGCCTCTGCGGAACTAAGTGGCATAGTGTCAGCTAGTGTATCAAATTCTAAGGGACTAGGCATGATCCATGGATCAGATGATTTGAATGATTGATGTGCCATATTTGATATCATATTAACCATTTCGACGTGTTGCGTAGTGGGAGGAAGAGGTGTGGGAAATGTACCCATGAGAAAAGAGTATTTCAAGAGACCTACCCCAACACTTTCATAAGTGATTTTTGAGTCTCCTAGAAAAGGAATGTTGTTGGTCATTTGAGTACGAGCATTGGGGGTGCAGTAATCTAACTGATCGATGGTTACAATTTTACCTTGATGAGGGAATTGGATGCATCGAAAAATCGATGAAGCGACGAAAATCATAAAATCGAACCAAAATCTTCCTAGCAACAAGTTATAATCGATGGAAGCATCAACTACTTCAACATCTACAGAAACAGTTTTGCCTCCAATTGAACAGCTAAGGATTGTAATAATCCATGAGGTAGGAAACCTCTTCCATCAAATGCTCATAACATGGTGGGAGATTGATTAAGGCCAGGTGATTTAAGGACTTTCCAACAAGCCAAGGACATGACACATGTGGATGCTCCCTCATCCAAAATCATGCGATGAATATGTTGATTATGGAAAATGACAACGATTTGGAAAGCAAATTGGTGAGAGAGTCATGATTCAAAATTATCCAATTTGAACATGATACTATTGGATGACTCGAGATCTATAGCTATGATGGTTGTCAAGAGAGTTCTACGTTGGCTAGGGTAGTGTTGTAGAACTTCGAGAGCTGACATAGCACAAGGTTCTTGGGCCAAAACTTCAACGATGTTGTAGTTTTAAGCAGCACGCGAGTTAGGATTAAAGGTCGACTTTCGAATTGTTCTCTTAGGTGGGAGTAGAATAGAGTCAAAGTTAGTTTTCTCAATCCGGAGTGGTCTAGATGGAGGAGTAACTGTAGTGGGTGGTGGATCTGATGTAGTACCATTAGTTACTTTTTCCTTATTGGGTTTACCTGGAGGTGTGTCATATGTTGTAGTACGAGTGGTCAAATATATCCCATTAAACATGTAAATGTGTGCACTCGATGAAGCTTCCTCATTAGGAGGATGATTTGGGTTACCTCCTATTGGAGGTGTAGTATTTTGTGAAACCAGTGACTGTTGTTATGGAAAAGGACGTGTCAATACAAAGGGTTGAGAATTTCCTATAAAAATTTTGGCAACTTCTTCCCGATGAGGACAATCTCGTCTGTAGTGATCTTCACCACAAATGAGACATGGAAATTTCTTTTTTCACTGTGGTTGTTTGTCAGTAGCAGGTGGTTGTATTTGTGTTTTTTCATCTTCAATTTGATTATTTTTTTTCTTAGGTTTATTCTTAGTTTTCTTCTTTCCCCCTGACTGTTGCAGAGAAGCAGATTGAACTGCATTCACCTCATATATTTGAGTCGGGGTGGAGTTTGACGAGAGTGAATTCAAACCAATAGCAGGGGTAATGACTTAACAATTAGTCATGCTGGTTGACTATGAATTGGATTGGGTTTTGATGAAACTTATAAATCCATCTGCATGAGCGGTGGATAATGGTTTTGATGGATCGGTTGATGGATGGGGAGCATTAGGAATCAATTCATAAAAATTATCTGATTGGGAATAAACCAAGTCCATATACTGGGCATGAGCAATGGTTTCCTCTTCTGTAATGACACCAACCATGGCTACGTCATGAGAAATAGGAGGTAAAATATATTTGGTGAACCATCTAGCCAACAATTGGTCAGGAATGGTTTCTTTGGTCAACCGCTGTCATCGTCTCCACTCATGAATATGTAAGGAGTTGTTCTGATGAAGGGAGGTCAAAAATTCCATGCCGGTTTCATAGAAGATAGGTAATCAGAAGTGAGTGAGAAAAGCCATGGCAAGTGAATTAAAATCTTGAAAAGTTTTGCATTGTAACTCAATGTACCATTTAGTCATTATACCCGTAAGTGTACGATGGAAAAGACATAACCGGATAGAATCATCCATTAATGAATTTGATGAACACCATAGATGAAAGGTCATAATGTGGTTATTAGGGTCTTCACCAAGTCTACCGTCAAATTTTGGAATATCAAAAGGTAATTTGGCAGGAATGAATGGACAAAAAGGGGAGTGTAATATGGGATCATTGGTTAATATTGACATATCCAATAGATCTAGATTGGCTAAGAATGGTAGATATCGATTGACTTGTGGATGATACTGGTGTGGCATATGAACACTAGTAGGACCATAAACTGGTTGTGGTGGATAATTATAGCCAGCAGGTCCTCCCATATTTTGTTAATGTTGATCAACAAAAGTAGGATTCACTTGTTGAGGAATGTGCATAAAAAGTGAGGGGAAACCCATTTGGCCCTGGGGAGGATATGATGCAGGAGCATCTCCAACATCAAGCGACCCAGCGCGGAAGCGAAGGACAACTGGACAAGCCAACACAAATTTTGAAAATCACCTTGAAGTTGTTGCGCGATCTTAAATGAGCCATTAAGATGAAGCGCACTTGTATTATGTAATCAGAACTGGAGCCATTTTCTCTCATTCTTAGTAGGTAGAAGGCATTTAAAGTAGTTAATGCAGGTAGATAGAATTTAATTCTAGATTAGACAGTTTTAGAGCGCAAGAGGGAAACGGGATATAGACACCCTCATTGTGCATTGTAAGATAGTTAGATGAAAGATTGAAGCAGGAAAAGAGCAAGAGCATGCAGAGAGTCGTGTAAGAACACCCATGTACAGATATTGGATTAATAGAAAGAGTTGATTCAATTTCATGGTTTGGTGTCTGTTCTCTGTGTATTGATGTTGAATGATATGCTCATGAATGTTTGCTTCATTTTATACATTTGCTTTATATGTTGTGTATGTGATTTCATGTTCTAAGTTGAAATCTGAAAGAAAGAAGGAATGAGTTTCAATTGTTTCTCTATTTGAACCGAGAGTTCCTACAAGGAGTGCAGTCGAATCGTCTGCAAGGAGTGCATTGACAGAGGGTTCAGATAGGGTATCTTTTGTTCTCATTTCACCCAGAAGTGCAGGTAGGCACAGGAGCCGTGCAAGGAGTGC
The DNA here is from genome assembly GCA_000966675.3 of Picea glauca. NCBI lineage: Eukaryota > Viridiplantae > Streptophyta > Pinopsida > Pinales > Pinaceae > Picea > Picea glauca. The sequence goes on from JZKD02S1755871.1 coordinate 69,274, forward strand.
GCAGTCCAAGCTAAGCCTCAAAGTTGCGAATTTGAGCAGAGCATTGAGACACTACTGCTGCAAGTGTGCGCAGAGTTGAAAGGATTCAACACTTGGAAGTTGTTGAAAGTCTTCCGCAAGGAGTGTGCGCAAGAGTCTTTTCCAGGACTCAGAGTTACAAGGAAGATCAAAAAGGATAAGGCCTTTGGATTTGTTGAAGGACAATGTAGAGAAGATGTGCCTTGAAGAGCTAAGCAAGTGTCGTAAGTTTATGCTGTAGGTGGACAAGTTCCGTGGAGGAACACTTAGTCGTTTCGCAGATTTCATCAGGAGGAATGGACGGATGGAGTTCTCCGAGGAGAATTCGTGAATCTCCGTGAGCCGTTGGATCTCGCAGAGGTGCAAGGGAGATACGACAGAGTATTTCACAAGGTTCAAATCTCAAGAGGGATAGAACCGTAGATCCGAGCCACAAGTGCCGTCGGATTTACATGTGGTTTTGTATATTGAGGTTTCGTGGGTTGAAACTCTGAAATATTGCAACGGGAATCATGAAATCGCGATACGCGATATCCCAACAGCTAAGTAAATAGTGTGGGGCCATAGGGGGTCAGCAGGTAGATAGGTGACATGCTTCATCGGGGTTTCGTAGCGAGAAGTCCCGATACAATCGCATTAGGATTCGCGATATTGCGAACTCCGAAATGCCGATGGAGTGAAGTCGTTGAATAGTCAACTCGCACGTGTGTCAGGGTTTCAGCATATCGGGAGTTGGGAGTCGGTAAAGTGAGTTGTTTGATATCACGAGTGGCGAAATCACGATAGGAAAAAAACCCCGATAGAAAAAGGTCAACGTTGACGGTTGTAGGGTCTCGGGGGTTCGAAGGCCTACGCTTGATTATTGAATTCACGAAGTCACGAATTTCAATCTCCTAAGTTCAAAGAGGGGATCCCACAAAGGTTGCTATGGGTGCATATTTCCTAATAGGGAAATAGAAGAGCCTTAGAGTTCTTCGGGCCAGTAGAGAAGAGAAGATCCTATGAGCGGGTGTGCTTGCGAGCACGACTGCGTCAGGATAACTAGTGTAACTTGGGGGAGGATAGTTCGCTTAATTAGCTTAAGGTGAATAACCATTTTTCCCTCGAGGAGGGTAACTAGGTTGACCTTGAGGAGGGTAACTAGGTTGACCTTGAGGAGGGTAAGGATTTGGCCCTTGGGGAGGAAAATATGGTTGATCTTGAGAACCCCAAATGGAATTCGGGACTCCTGGGAAAGGTTGTCTGGAATGTAGTCCAGAAGTTTGGATTTGGGATTCCTCCTTGGAGGTTGGGGTTCGAGGGCCCTCCCTAATGTGGTTGATGGAACAATCCTCCTTGGGGTGGTCCCCAGGATTATGGGGGGTTTCCGATGAACGAGGGTTGAAATTTTCCCCCTGCCATTGGTTGGGTAGCAACTGGGGTATGAATGCTAATAGGGGGTTTCCCCCTAATCAGAATTTGCATGTTGGAGGATGGTTGCCCCCCAATAGGGATTTTTCCACTAAAGGGGGGTTTCCCCCTAGTAAGGATTGACCCGCAGTTGGGTTTAGTTATGTGGAATGGTTTTTCATTCATTGATGTGAAGGTGCCCAACAAGATTCTATGGAGTATACAAAGTTGTATCTTGAAGAGGGATGGGAGGTGTAACTGTCAAGGTACTTTGCAAATGACTAGGTAACACAACTCTTGTTTCATTTTGAACT
>JZKD02S1755871.1:71004-96641 GCA_000966675.3 Picea glauca
AAGCAAGAGAAACCCTAAACATATGTGTAGAAACCCTAGAAGACAAGTCGGCTCAGTAAAATAATTAATATTAAAGTATTAGATTCTAAAAGGACAAGTCGGACCAGACAAGTGACAAGAACCACTATAAATAAGAGATGATCTAGCTCATTTGTACACACACACTTCACACACTCTCTCAATCAAGTTTGGAGTTGCAGTTGCAAGGATGGAAGGTGGATCTTCTGGGGTGGTTCTTGGTCTCTCTCTAGCGCCATATAGCCTAAGATGTGTGCCCTATCCTCTAGTATCTCTTGGTGGTGTTCTTGGTGATGGTTCTTGGTGGTATTCTTAGTAAGTGCAACTGCAGCTACTGCAATTGTTGCAACTTCAATTGTTGCAACTGTTGCAACTTCAATTGCTGCAACTGAGTATTGTTCTTGTTCTGTGGCCTTGAGACTTTCTGGTTGGTGATCTATCTTTGGAGAAAACTGTGCTCTCTTGGTTATATGTTGGTTCTAGTGCTGCTACCAAAATTATTCTATCTAGAAAAGGTTATGGTGCTTGGGGGTGGATACATGCCTATGGTTGGGTGACAATAGTGATATTGTCTATGGTAAAATAAACACTTCTCTTTTAATTCTAACATTCATTTGGCTCTCTCCATACTTCTATGGCTTAACATAAGGACAAAAGATGCTTAGCCCTCTTCCTTTGTGAGATGTTCGACCTTTTTCATCATATTTCCAAAGGCAAGTCCCTTAGTAGGGAAAACAATAGGTTGGTCACTTCCTTCTCCCAGTGCTCTCACATTCTTAGGAAGAAGTAACATGGCCAACTTATAAACTCACATGGTAGACATCTAGGCGACATAGGCCCAGTGAGTCTCTTGACCACATGACCATCACACACTTATTTTCAGCATGGGTGTTAGAAGTGCTTCTCTAGGACAACATGCTACCTATGTGGTATCTTTCTCTTCATAAGTTTCCTCGTTATTATTCATCCAGTAGGATCATTTCTTTAATAATGCTTTGTTCTTCTTAAAGGTTTATTTTCTTCATTTTATGTATTCCATCTGATGTGTTTTTGCACCACCATTGTCTTCTTTAAATTGTACTGCCTAGTTAACTTCCCAAAGCAGAGAATTGCAGAGGAAAGTCTTGCAGAGGAGAGGAAATTATGACAGAGAGTGAGAATTCTGAAATCTAGAGTTGAGATCTCCATGACAGAAGCAATTAAGGAAACGTCGGCATGAAGGAATGGAGGGTGGACCATATGGGCGCACATGCACTCATGACGACTCCCCTTATTATCTCCAACCACTCACAGATAACGACTGTACAACCCATATATACTTATTTTTTACTGTGCGGTTCGTAGTTTTTTTTTTCATACCAGTACCTCATACAATGCAATTTACTTACCAAATCCCATCCTTCTACATGAATCTTAGTGTTTCGCGCGAATACATCTATTAATTTCATTGGGATAAATGATGCTAGTGCGGTGTCAAACTCAGAACATTTCGACTTGTTTTCATCCAGCCTGATTCAATGAATCGATGGGTTTGATTCTTTTTTTTTTCATACTGATAACGAAATGAATGTCTGTGTCCGTTTGTGTGTCTTTCTGTGAGTATGTGTTTATAGTATGATGAAGACCCACCGGCCCACCAAGCTTCAGCATGTCTGCTCTCATGGCTGGCCTGCTTTTTCTATACACATGGCTCGCCCTGGCTTTTTCTGTTCTTGAATTGCACATGACCACAATGGACCTAAAATAGACACTTTCTTGCGACAGCCTGATCCTCCCGTGCTCATACACGACTCTTTTTGCAATAAGTATATCATGAAATAAATAATACTATATTATAATATTAATTATGAAATAATGTAGTTTATGATATATATTTTGTATTTAAAGATTTGAATATCAATGTTGGTATTAAAAGCTATATTGTCATAGAAATATACTATATATGTTGTAGTATTGTTGTGTTATAAGTTTGAGTGTTAATGGGCATTAGTATTGAGTCACTTGTTTCACAATATTAGTAAGCATGAGTCACACGTTGAGGTGCATGGATGTGGGCATTAGTGTTGTGTCAAACATTTGGTTGTGAGTTTATATTAGTGTTGTGTCACATGTGTTGGGACTCACATTGAGGTGTATGGATGTGGGCATTAGTGGTGTGTCAAACATTTGGTTGTGCGTTTATATTAGCATTGTGTCACATGTGTTTGGGTGTAAGTTTATATTAGTGTTGTGTCACATGGGTCTGAGTGGGTATTAATGTTGTTGCATATGTTTAGAGAGTGAATGTGCATTTCATATGATCATGGGTGTTAATGTCATGTCATGAGCTTGGGTGTCAATGCGGTATTACATGTTTCAAGTGTTGTGTTACATGTTTGGGTGTCAACAGACATTGAATAGGGTGTAACAATTGAGGCATATGGTGGAATGGTTCCAATGAAGGCCTTTTAACTCATTTTACATAGGATGATCACATCATTCAAGCAACCCTAACATATCTCTTATGGTTGAACACAAATGCATATGAAACTATGTTGGCCTTGGTTATCGAGACAAATTGCAATCTTTGAAATTGGAGATGCTAGTTTGTGCATGATTGGAACTTCTTGCGAGATGGTAATTTGCTCCATATGTACATGATTTATCCGTATGTACAATATATTAATTCCATATGTACACTATGTATATAAGGAGCATGATTGTACATATATACTTAATCAACACATAGTGTCAAGAAGTATTTAAACCTTTGATACACACAACTCCTTGTTGCAATCCCTCATTTCTTATGAAATGAATAATCCATGCTAAGATTGTATACCTTCATGGTTTTAAATACCTCTCAATGCTAGAATCAACATAGATTTACAATCAATGTTAATAGTATAGAAGTTCTCCTATTATTTAAGGAGTTATTGTGTAACTCATCTCTATTATATCTTTTGGAGTTGTGCTCCATGCTCACATCTTGTGTACATTGTGTGTATTTTGGCTTATTATGCTATCGTAGGTATTTGATGCATAACATCTTTACAACATAAAGGGTGACAACCATGTTTCACTTTCATGCCTAAGCTTGTGTTTTGAAGATGGTTACTAGAGTTTAATAACCCATTCATTTGTGGGTTTGTGTTATGAAATTTTTTGATGGAATTCAATCACCATTCATAACATAGATTCATGGGAACCTTATTGGATTTATTAAACATTGAGAAGAATAACAAATCTAAATATAAACCTATTGACGTTTAAACAATCYAAARTTAATATGGGTTGAAGCTRTTTTTTTAATATTAAATTGTAGTTTGAACACTAACATTTCAATTTATTAACCAATAGATATATCACATATAATATAACTCTTCTACTTTAGGGTTGTTACCCATCAAAATTCCTCACTTTGATAATGTCACATTCTCATTGTCGTAAATGTCGCACTTTTGTTGCATGTGTCGTAAGTGTCGCATTCTCGTCACATAAGTGTCGCATCATAAATGACACTATGAAAACACTTGATACAACCCCTACAACATGTTAGAAGAAGAATCTCCATCATTTGACGATTGAAACAAAGGTTTTTATATGAGAATTGGTCATCTTGGCAACTTTTGGAAAGATCAGCGCTCCCCTGCTCATATACAAGTAGCGCTAGCACTCTTTGTCTATCTCGCAGGGAGTGTCAAATTGGTTGAGAAAATCTTGTAAGAAAACTCTTTTCTTCTAAGGACAACTATGGATGGATCGAGTTGGTTTGGATCGAATCTAACCCTTAGGTTGTATCTAAGGGAGATATCATAACTATTGGATCCATATCCTCAACTAATCCCAAATATAACCAAGGTGGTTGAGCCTCTCAAAGGCTATAAATGGAGGCATTCTCATGGTGAACAAGAGAGGAAAAAAACAACAAAGCATTGTTATTCTGATTGTGGATATTTCGAGTAAGGGTTGGACGAGGAGGACTTGGAGAGGCTACTGCAACATCATTTCAAGATTGTAAGTTTCCTTTTGAAGTTCTCATTAATATACTTGGTCTATTTCCTTCTAATATGTGTTTACATGTACTTGTACATGTTTGTCTTAATTTTCATAGATAGATTGATTTTGTCTAATCCATTAGAATAGGAGATAGTCGTTTGTCTCTTGTTTTCCATTACAGGTATTGTTTGGAACTCGAAGATTGGAGCAGCTTGGACAAACTTTGAAAGTGAGGTACATCATACTATCCCTCCTTCTCTCTTTTTTGATGGATAAAATTAATCTATAGGAATGGTAGTGTCCAAAGGTAGTTTTTTGTCTTGGTAGAGGGGTCTATACTCCAAGGGAAATTTCACATGTCCGCAAGGGAATATTTCTGTAACCGAAATTGGCGACTCCACTGGGGAATCAAATTTTCAGTTTTTTTCTTTCCTTGGTTCGTTTGTGCCTTTTCTCTATCTTTGGATCCAATTTGTTGATTTAATCCGTCCTTACATCTTTCATCTTTACTAAAGTTGTCTCACATAGTCTCTGACTAAATTTCTCTAAGTTATTGAGCTTTCAGGGTTTTTCTAAATCTTTTCTCAGGAATAGCACCCCTCTACAGTTAAGTCAGAGCAATGATTGATTGAATAACTCTCCCCCAGAGTCTATTAGGGAGCGTTGTAGTGCTTTGGTGCTTTGGTTACCAGAGCATTGATTTTTATTCCTTTGAAAAATTGCATACTTTTTGCTTGCTGGGCATAGTCCTTGGATATTTTCCTCTAAATTAGATGATATTCTATCATATATTGTCCTCCGTTTGACTCAAACTTGCTACCTTTCATTCTTTTATTCTTTATTGATTTTGTGTTGTCTTTCCTTATTGCAAAAATCGATTGTTCTCTTTCAAACTTGGTTTCTTTTTGCTTCTCTTTTCGATTATCTAATTGATTGGGGGTTTTCATAAGGAAGGTAATTGATCACAATATTATTTTCGGTATCTTTGATCCCTTACTCAATACTGGAAGGCTGTAAAGTGTGACATTTGGTTTTTAGTGTTTTTCCTACGAGTGAATAGTTTGATAGTTTGTTCTTCTTTTGGTTTCTTGTTTTCTGCTGAGAGTGTCTTTGTTTGTGTACTTTTGCTTCCTCTTTTTAAAATCATAGTAGTGAACCTTTTTTCATTATTAGTGAAAGCATGAAGCATTAGAAGAACATTTTAATTCACATTCACACTCAAACAAAAAAATACTTGTATGCATTCGTTTTGGATATTGGAAAAGTTTTCTTTATAATTTGACAATTGTTTGAATTATTGTTGAGAACAAAATAGTATAAATTTTTGCATTCTTGAGTGTTTGTTAGTAAAAAAAGAAAATAAACTCTTCTCCTTCTCGTAGCTATAAGTTCATTGAAAAGAAAGATTTCATCTCATTCTTTTCACCTTTTTGGGATTTGAGTCTCAAACATCATCATTTTCACTATCATTCACCCTTTGTGTAATGAACATCCATGAAAATGAACACTAATTAAAATCAAACTAGAAACTTTTATTTTTAGATCTTTACACCAACAATAGACTAGGACTAGAGCTTTGGAATAGGCTATAAGAATAACTCTCCAAATCATTCAAGACAAATAGATAATTTTGTGATAGGGAGAGTAAATCCAACCTTTGTATAAGCATAGTTGGGATCCCCCTCTCACACAGGGGTTAAACACGAGGTCGCGTGTAGGAGAGCAACAAAGATTATCCCTCTGAGGCTTGACCAATCGTAGTAGTATGATCATATATTGGGGGATCTTCTTGAGGGTCAACTGTTTTCATTTGGTCTCGGAGCTTCATGAATTCTGAATCCATTCGGGGTCCTCTGGAGTTTACCAGTTCACTTGTCCTCAGTTCTCTTGAATAATTTCAGACTTGATATTCCGCCCATACATTCAGACTCAACTGTCGACTGTACCCTCCCATAGGCCGACTACAATTTGGTGTCCTTAGTAGCCATAATATTTAGGGTCCTTAGACAAGGTGACAGTTAAGGGAAGTCTTTGTTTTACCTGGAGAAGACATTGGTCAAACTCACTCGGGCTCCTTGGAGGGTAACCCACAGGTAAAAGCGTGAGGGAATTTGCACCAAGGTGTAAGTCTATTAAGAAGGTCTCCAATGTAATTGATCCACTCACTCATATCCTAGCCCCTTCTCAATTTGATCACGTGATGTTGGATTTCATCACCAACTAGTATGTTCATTGAGAGAAGGCATTGTTTGCTCGTTGATTTTCTAGATTTTTTAGCGAATGTTGTTTGTTTACTTTAATTGTCCTTAAAAATTGGTACTGTGGCAGATATAGGTCTTCATAGATCATGTAGGATGAAAGGGTTTCCTATAGAAGGCTACAGACCCTTACCTCCTAACTCACTTGAAGACATTTACCGTGAAGAGGTCGAAAACCATTCAAACACTAGGAGTGCTAGTACTCCTTTGCTAACAAATCCTGAGAGATATTTAGTTATGGTTCAGGAAGATCCCACATTTCCTATCAACCTGGATTTGCAAGTTCGTCTCAATCCACTTCTTGTCCAATTGGATTCCTTAGGTAACATTGTAATATAATATTACCCTAGTCTACCGTCAAGGCCATATAATCAACTAGATATGGAACCAATACAACCAAATTGTAACGAAGAATAAAGTACCCCTGTCCATTTTACTAAAATAGTAGATCCACAACAAACTCTTGTTTGTTCTATATGGAGAACTCCATCGGGACGAGACCTTTGTGAAAAAATTAATTTTAGCTGACCACCTTTTGACCCTCCACATACCTCTACCACTGTCGGTGCAGAGGCAGGACCGACAGGTCAGCCCATCGACCGCCACATCGAACCAACAGTGAATATTGCTACTAATTTAGGGCAAGTTCAAAATGAAACAAGAGTTGTGTTACCTAGTCANATAACTCTTCTACTTTAGGGTTGTTACCCATCAAAATTCCTCACTTCGATAATGTCACATTCTCATTGTCGTAAATGTCACACTTTTGTTGCAAGTGTTGTAAGTGTCGCATTCTCGTCACATAAGTGTCGCATCATAAATGACACTATGAAAACACTTGATACAACCCCTACAACATGTTAGAATAAGAATCTCCATCATTTGACAATTGAAACAAAGGTTTTTATATGAGAATTGGTCATCTTGGCAACTTTTGGAAAGATCAGCGCTCCCCTGCTCATATACAAGTAGCACTAGCACTCTTTGTCTATCTCACAGGGAGTGTTGAATTGATTGAGAAAATCTTGTAAGAAAACTCTTTTTCTTCTAAGGACAACTATGGATGGATCGAGTTGGTTTGGATCGAATCTAACCCTTAGGTTGTATCTAAGGGAGATATCATAACTATTGGATCCATATCCTCAACTAATCCCAAATATAACCAAGGTGGTTGAGCCTCTCAAAGGCTATAAATGGAGGCATTCTCATGGTGAACAAGAGAGGAAAAAAACAAAAAAGCATTGTTATTCTGATTGTGGATATTTCGAGTAAAGGTTGGATGAGGAGGACTTGGAGAGGCTACTGCGACATCATCTGAAGATTGTAAGTTTCCTTTTGAAGTTCTCATTAATATACTTGGTCTATTTCCTTCTAATATGTGTTTACATGTACTTGTATATGTTTGTCTTAATCTTCATAGATAGATTGATTTTGTCTAATCCATTAGAATAGGAGATAGTCATTTGTCTCTTGTTTTCCATTACATGTATTGTTTGGAACTTGCGGATTGGAGCAGCTTGGACAAACTTCGAAAGTGAGGTACATCATACTATCCCTCCTTCTCTCTTTTTTGATGGATAAAATTAATCTATAGGAATGTTAGTGTCCAAAGGTAGTTTTTAGTCTTGGTAGAGGGGTCTATACTCCAAGGGAAAGTTCACATGTCCGCAGGGGAATATTTCTGTAACCGAAATTGGCGACTCCACTGGGGAATTGAATTTTCAGTTTTTTTTCTTTCCTTGGTTCGTTTGTGCCTTTTCTCTATCTTTAGATCCAATTTGTTGATTTAATCTGTCATTACATCTTTCATCTTTACTAAAGTTGTCTCACGTAGTCTTTGACTAAATTTCTCTAAGTTATTGATCTTTCAGGTTTTTTCTAAAACTTTTCTCAGGAATAGCGCCCCTCTATAGTTAAGTCAGTGCAATGATTGATTGAACAACTCTCCCCTAGAATCTATTAGGGAGCATTGTAGCGCTTTGGTGCTTTGGTTACCATAGTGTCGATTTTTATTCCTTTGAAAAATTGCATACTTTTTGCTTGCTGGGCATAGTCCTTGGATCTTTTCCTCTAAATCAGATGATATTCTATCATATATTGTCCTCTGTTTGACTCAAACTTGCTACCTTTCATTCTTTTAGTCTTTGTTGAGTTTGTGTTGTCTTTCCTTATTGCAAAAATCAATCGTTCTCTTTCAAACTTGGTTTCTTTTTGCTTCTCTTTTCGATTATCTAATTGATTGGGGGTTTTCATAAGGAAGGTAATTGACCACAATATTATTTTCGTTATCTTTGATCCCTTACTCAATACCGGAAGACTGTAAAGTGTGACATTTGGTTTTTAGTGTTTTTCCTATGAGTGAATAGTTTGATAGTTTGTTCTTCTTTTGGTTTCTTGTTTTCTGCTGAGAGTGTCTTTGTTTGTCTACTTTTGCTTCCTCTTTTTAAAATCATAGTAGTGAACCTTTTTTCATTATTAGTGAAAGCATGAAGCATTAGAAGAACATTTTAATTTACATTCACACTCAAACAAAAAAATACTTGTATGCATTCGTTTTGGATATTGGAAAATTTTTCTTTATAATTTGACTATTGTTTGAATTCTTGTTGAGAACAAAATAGTATAAATTTTTGCACTCTTGAATGTTTGTTAGTGAAAAAAGAAAATAAACTCTCCTCCTTCTCGTAGCTATAAGTTCATTGAAAAGAAAGATTTCATCTCATTCTTTTCGCCTTTTTGGGATTCGAGTCTCAAACATCATCATTTTCACTATCATTCACCCTTTGTGTAATGAACAACCATGAAAATGAACGCTAGTTAAAATCAAACTAGAAACTTTTATTTTTAGATCTTTACACCAACAATAGACTAGGACTAGAGCTTTGGAATAGGCTATGAGAATAACTCTCCAAATCATTCAAGACAAATAGAGAATTTTGTGATAGGGAGATTAAATCCAACCTTTGTATAAGCATAGTTGGGATCCCCCTCTCACACAGGGGTTAAACACGAGGTCGCGTGCAGGAGAGAAACAAAGATTATCCCTCTGAGGCTTAACCAATAGTAGTAGTATGATCATATATTGGGGGATCTTCTTGAGGATCAACTGTTTTCATTTGGTCTCGGAGCTTCATGAATTCTGAATCCATTTGGGGTCCTCTAGAGTTTACCAGTTTATTTGTCCTCAGTTCTCTTGAATAATTTCAGACTTGATATTCCTCCCATACATTCAGACTCAACTATCGACTGTACCCTCCCAGAGGCCGACTACAAGTTGGTATCCTTAGTAGCCATAATATTTAGGGTCCTTAGACAAGGTGACAGTGAAGGGAAGTCTTTGTTTTACCTGGAGAAGACATTGGTCAAACTCACTCGGGCTCCTTGGAGGGTAACCCATAGGTAAAACCGTGAGGGAATTTGCACCAAGGTGTAAGTCTGTTAAGTAGGTCTCCAATGTAATTGATCCACCCACTCATATCCTAGCCCCTTCTCAATTTGATCACACGATGTTGGATTTCATCACCAACTAGTACGTTCATTGAGAGAAGGCATTGTTTGCTTGTTGGTTTTCTAGATTTTTTAGCGAATGATGTTTGTTTACTTTAATTGTCCTTAAAAATTGGTACTGTGGTGGATATAGGTCTTCATATATCATGTAGGATGCAAGGGTTTCCTACAAAAGGCTACAAACCCTTACCTCCTAGCTCACTTGAAGACATTTACCGTGAAGAGGTCGAAAACCATTCAAACACTAGGAGTGCTACTACTCCTTGGCTAACAAATCCTGAGAGATATTTAGTTATGGTTCAGGAAGATCCCACATTTCCTATCAACCTGGATTTGCAAGTTCGTCTCGATCCACTTCTTGTCCAATTGGACTCCTCAGGTAACATTGTAATATAATATTACCCTAGTCTACTGTCAAGGCCATATAATCAACTAGATATGGAACCGATACAACCAAATTGTAACGAAGAATACATTACCCCTGTCCATTCTACTAAAATAGTAGATCCACAACAAACTCTTGTTCGTTCTATATGGAGAACTCCATCAGGACGAGACCTTTGTGAAAAAATTAATTTTAGCTGACCACCTTTTGACCCTCCACATACCTCTACCATCGTCAGTGAAGAGGCAGGACCGTCAGGTCAGTCCATCGACCGCCACGTCGAACCAACAATGAATATTGCTACTAATTTAGGGCAAGTTCAAAATGAAACAAGAGTTGTGTTACCTAGTCATTTGCAAAGTACCTTGACAGTTACACCTCCCATCCCTCTTCAAGATACAACTTTGTATACTCCATAGAATCTTGTTGGGACACCTTCACATCAATGAATGCAAAACCATTCCACATAACTAAACCCAAATGTGGGTCAAATCCCTACTGGGGGGAAACCCCACTTTAGTGGAAAAATCCCTACTGGGGGGAAACCATCCTCCAACATGCAAATTTTGATTGGGGGGGAACCCCCTATTACCGTTCATACCCCAGTTGCTACCCAACCAATGGCAGGGGGAAAATCTCAACCCTCGTTCATCGGAAACCCCCCATAATCCTAGGGACCACCCCAAGGAGGATTGTTCCATCAACCACATTAGGGAGGGCCCTCAAACCCCAACCCGCAAGGAGGAATCCCAAATCCCAATCCTTCTGGACTACATTCCAGACAACCTTTCCCAGGAGTCCTGAATTCCACTTGGGGTTCTCAAGGTCAACCATATTTTCCTCCCCAAGGGCCAAATCCTTACCCTCCTCAAGGTCAACCTAGTTACCCTCCTCAAGGGAAAACTAGTTATTCACCTTAAGCTAATTAAGTGAACTATCCTCCCCCAAGTTAAACTGGTTATCCTCCCTAGGGCCAAATGGGTTTCCCCTCACCTTTTATGCACATTCCTCAACAAATGAATCCTACTTTTGCTGGTCAACATTAACAACATATGGGAGGACCTGCTGGCTATAATTATCCACCACAACCAGTTTACGGTCCTACTGGTGTTCCTATGCCACACCAGTATCATCCAAAAGTCAATCGATATCTACCATTCTTAGCCAATCTAGATCTATTGGATATGTCGAGATTAACTAATGATCCCATATTACACTCCCCTTTTTGTCTAGTCATTCCTGCCAAATTACCTTTTGATATTCCAAAATTTGACGGTAGACCTGGTGAAGACCCTAATAACCACATTATGACCTTTCATCTATGGTGTTCATCAAATTCATTAATGGATGATTCTATCCAGTTATTTCTTTTCCAGGGTACACTTCCGGGTACAATGACTAAATGGTACATTGAGTTACAATGCAAAACTTTTCAAGATTTTAATTCACTTGCCATGGCTTTTCTCACTCACTTATGATTACCTATCTTCTACGAAACCAGCATGGAAATTTTGACCTCCCTTCATTAGAACAACTCCGTACATATTCATGAGTGGAGACGATGACGGCGATTGATCAAAGAAACCATCCCTGACCAATTGTTGGCTAGATGGTTCACCAAATATCTTTTACCTCCTATTTCTCATGACGTAGCCATGGTTGGTGTCATTACAAAAGAGGAAACCATTGCTCATGCCTAGTATATGGACTTGGTTTATTTCCAATCAGATACTTTGTATGAATTGATTCCTAATGTTCCCCATCCATCAACCGATCCATCAAAACCATTATCCACTGCTCACGCAGATGGATTTATAAGTTTCATCAAAACCCAATCCAGTTCGTAGTCAACTAGCATGACTAATTGTTAAGTCATTGCCCCTACTACTGGTTTGAATTCACTCTCGTCAAACTCCACTCTGACTCAAATATATGAGGTGAATGTAGTTCAATCTGCTTCTCTACAACAGTCAGGGGGGAAGAAGAAAACTAAGAATAAACCCAAGAAAAAAAATAATCAAATTGAAGATGAAAAAACACAAACACAACCACCTGCTACTGAGAAACAAACACAGTGAAAAAATAAATTTCCATGTCTCATTTGTGGTGAAGATCACTACACACGAGATTGTCCTCATCGGGACGAAGTTGCCAAAATTTTTAAAGGAAATTCTCAACCCTTTGTATTGACACATCCTTTTCCATAACAACAATCACTGGTTTCACAAAATACTACACCTCCGATAGGAGGTAACCCAAATCATCCTCCTAACGAGGAAGCTTCATCGAGTGCACACATTTACATGTTTAATGGGATAGATTTGACCACTCGTACTACAACATATGACACACCTCCAGGTAAACCCGATAAGGAAAAAGTAACTAATGGTATTACATCAGATCCACCACCCACTACAATTACTCCTCCATCTAGACCACTCTGGATTGAGAAAACTAACTTTGACTCTATTCTACTCCCACCTAAGAGAACAATTCGAAAGTTGACCTTTAATCCTAACTCGCGTGCTGCTTAAAACTACAACATCGTTGAAGTTTTGGCCCAAGAACCTTGTGCTATGTCAGCTCTCGAAGTTCTACAACACTACCCTATCCAACGTAGGACTTTCTTGACAACCATCAGAGCTATAGATCTCGAGTCATCCAATAGTATCACGTTCAAATTGGATAATTTTGAATCATGACTCTCTTACCAATTTGCTTTCCAAATCGATGTCGTTTTCCATAATCAACATATTCATCGCACGATTTTGGATGAGGGAGCATCCACATGTGTCATGTCCTTGGATTGTTGGAAATTACTTAAATCACCTGGCCTTAATCAATCTCCCACCATGTTATGAGCATTTGATGGAAGAGGTTTCCTACCTCATGGATTATTACAATCCTTAGATGTTCAATTGGAGGCAAAATTGTTTTTGTAGATGTTGAAGTAGTTGACGCTTCCATCGATTATAACTTGTTGCTAGGAAGAATTTGGTTCGATGCTATGATTTTCGTCGCTTCATCGGTTTTTCGATGCATCCAATTCCCTCATCAAGGTAAAATTGTAACCATCGATCAGTTATATTACTGCACCCCCAATGCTCATACTCAAACGACCAACAACATTCCTTTTCTAGGAGACTCAAAAATCACTTATGAAAGTGTTGGGGTAGGTCTCTTGAAATACTCTTTGCTCATGGGTACATTTCTCACACCTCTTCCTCCCACTACGCAACACGTCGCAATGGTTAATATGATATCAAATATGGCACATCAATCATTTGAATCATCTGATCCATGGATCGTTCCTAGTCCCTTAGAATTTGATACACTAGCTGACACTATGCCACTTAGTTCTACAGAGGCCAAATACCATGCCATTCAGTCTGCCTCTCCTTCACTAAATGAACAACATCTGTTGGCATCTACTACATATTCATTACCATCCTAGTTGTATTCCCTATCCTCTACTTTTTATTATATCCTACATATTTTTCCATCAGATGAATCTATTATGGAAATGCTTAGTATCGAGGAGGCACCATGGGATGACAACCACCATCATTCTTCCTTTTTTCCTAGTTTGGATGACATAGAGAAAGATATTTCCTCTATCTTTCCTAGCGATATTGTTTACTCCCCCCAATGTCCAATACTCACTCAGGATACCATCTCCGAGGGGAATTTAGGAAACATCTCTCACATGATTACTTTCGACATATCTGTTAAAGAAGGTATTGTGGAAAACATACAACTAGGTGCAAATTGTTCAGTTGAAAAAGTTGAAACCTATACCTCCTTGTTTAAATAATTTTGCGACATCTTCGCTTGGAGCTACGAAGAAATATCAGGGATTGATCCATCGATCGTTGTGCATGAAATCAAAACTTACCCAGGAGTTAAACCTATGAGAAATAAACTTTGCTCAGTCCATCTTAAGAAAACCATGACAATCAAAGCAGAAATGGAGAAGTTACTAAAGTCTGGTTTTATTTATCCCATCCCTCTGACCGAATGGGTTTCCAACATCATTCCGGTCACCAAGAAACAAGGGAAAGTTCATGTTTGTGTCGATTATCGAGATACTAATAAGGCTTATCCCAAGGACAATTACCCTACACCCTTTATCGACCAAATTATCAATAATTGTGTCGAAAGCGTCATTTTCTCTTTTATGGATGGATTTTATGGATATAACTAGATTGAAATTTTACTGGTTGATCAACACAAAACAACCTTGATCTTCCCATGGGGGACTTTCACTTATTGAAAATTGCCTTTTGGCCTTAAAAACACTGGAGCCACTTTTCAACGGGCCATGTCATATGCGTTCCATGAAATCAAACATATAGTTTAACCTTACCTCGATGACTTATCATCTCACTCGACTCATCGATGAGACCATATTGGTCACCTACGATCCATATTTCTTTGATGAAGGTTTTATAACATACGTTTGAACCCCCATAAATGCATTTTCACTATTGAATCAGGGAGACTCCTCAGATCCGTAGTCTCCAAATATGGGATTAGGGTGGATCCCTTAAAATTCAAAGCCATTCTCTCTTTACCTCCTCCCAAGAACCTTAACCAACTACAAAGATTGCAAGGGAAGGAAAATTTTCTCCGTCGTTTCATTTGCAATTACACCTAAATCACTAAAGGATTCATGAGATTGCTGCAGAAATATGCCCCTTTCATTTGGGATGCAACTACTCAGTGCTCATTTGATACTCTTAAGCATGCCTTAATGAACACACCTCTTTTGTACCCATTGAATTATGCAAAATATTATATCCTTTATTTGGATGCCTCTACTTCCAATATTTTTATGGTGTTAGTGTAGGAGGATGATGACGACACCGAACATGTGATATACTATTTGAGTAAATGTCTATAAGGTCTTGAACCCCAATATTCACATGTCGAAAAGTTGGCTTTGGAAGAAGTTATTTTTGTCCAAATAGTTTTCCATTATATTATGTTATGCACTACCATGGTCATTGCAAACTCGAACCCCATGTACCACATCTTAACTCGTCAAGTACTTGGGGGAAAATACTCGAAATGGATCGTAATTCTCCAAGAATTATATCTCGATTTTGCGAAGTCCAAGGCTAATAAATCATTGGTTTTTGAAAAATTAATTTACGATCTTCCCCGTGTTGACGAGATTACTGAGCCCAATGATTCTCTTCTCGATGAATCCTTGTTCCTCATTAGTATGTTCAATCCATGGTATGGGGATATTATTCTCTATCTCCAAATGAAACGTTTCCAGCTTATCATTTCATGTGATGAATGATGTCACATTAGACACCATTCAAAGCACTACCTTATCATTGGTGACACCTTGTACCATCGTGGCATTGATACTATATTATGACGTTTCTTAACCCATGAAGAGGTTGAACAAGTTTTAAATGATTGTCACCTTGGATCTTGTGGCGGTCATCTTTCTGGGATGGCTACAACCCAAAATGCTTTACGTGTCAGTTATTTTTTGCCTTCCATATTCAAATATTGCATTGAGGTCGTTAAAACATGCCTATCATGTTAGATCTTTCAGAAGAAATCACGTACCCACCCAACTACACTTCATCCCATTGTCTTCGTCGACCCCTTTGAAAAATGGGGAATCAATTTTATGCAATGTAATCCTACCTCAACCGAGGGTCATGTTTATATTATCGTTGTCATAGATTATTTCACTAAATGGGTTGAGGCTATACCTACATTCCTTAATGATGGACACACTGCAATTTTTTTTGTGTTCAATCACATCATCACCCGATTCGGTGTCCCACAAGCTATTGTAACTAATCATGGATCCCATTTCTAGAACCATATGATGGGTGAATTGTGCACCAAGTTAGGTTTTCACCATGAAATCTCATCCCCCTACTACCCTCAGAAAAATGGACAAGTTGAAGCCATCAAAAAAGTCTTGAAAACCATGCTTCAACACATGGTGGGAGTGAACAAAACCTCTTGGCACTTGAAGCTCTTCTCCGCACTCTGGGCTTATCAAACTTTAGTTAAAACCGCAACTAGATTTACACCCTTCTAGTTGATATACAAGATAGAAGCGATGTTACCAATCGAATGTGAGATTCCTTCGTTTAAACTCACCATAGAACTCCTACCTCACACTTCTGCTGAAGAGGAATGTTTCTTATATCTAACTAAGATAACGTTGCAGAGTATCATGTCATCAACAGACTCTTAATCGAATCCTCTTCTCTAGGTATATCTCAATTTATTATCATAGATTCTAAACTTGTGGTCCATCAACTAAATCATGAGTACGTCGTTCAAAACTCTGTTTTACTACGTCTTCATCTAAGGGTTCACTGTCTCGAAAGAGATTTTTAATTTCTTGAATACATACATATATCAAGAGAACTCAACACGATCACAGATTCGTTAGCGAAATATATGTTGTATTGGTATATTGTGCATAGATAACATTTGGAACATATAACATGTATATAAAAACATCACATAAAACAAAAATACAACATAAGTATCCACCTCAAAAATCGTTTATATATATAAGCTTAATAGCAATTTTGTTTTTGTCAAAATGCATCATAGAAAAGTACATAACAGAGAAAAACATGGGCCTTCATGCCCATAGAATCATCATACAGACTACAAAATGTCTGGAGACTCTACTTGTCCCCTTGCACCACGTTGTGGTCTGCATAGCACACTACCACCCTCGCCACCCGTCGTAGTAAATGATTGAGGCCTTTGAAGACCCCAATTGTATGTCATTGAAGGTGTAGAGGCAAATATTGCTTCCTCAAGGAGGAAATCCCATGGTCAAACCCTGAAGGTTCCTCTCCACCTCTTGTAGTCCTCCCACTAAGATATCATGCTTTGTCATCGCCTGTGCATCTCTGCGATGTCCTAATGTTGGCATCTCTGTCGGATTTGATGCACCTCTATATGCATAATGAAAAAAAATGACTTAGATCCCTTCTTGTACAACCAAAAACATATAAAAAACAAGAAAATATTATTACAAGGTTATGAGTTTTCATACCTGATGCGTCCCACTGTATACCCTCAGGAAGCACCAAGTCTGCACTACCCCTGAAATCCACCCCAACATATGGGAAATCCTCGATCACCACCAACTGCCTCCTCCACCATGCAAATAAATCAGCAGTAAATCTAAAATTTGAGGGCTCATTCCCCAACCCGTGGGAAAGACCAGCCCACCGCTCCATGCAGGGCTCAATCATAGGGTGTGTTATCATTGCAACCTGTGGTTGCATCTGTGGAACCCACTCCAGGAAAAATGAGACCAAGAAAGAACCACATCCAAATTGTTTTTTCCTGTCCGTTCTTCATTTGGATATCTGTTCTTTAACATTCCTCAAGAATTCTGCACTCCAGTTGAATAGACTAGGCTCCAAGCATTGAATGGCATAAAAAATTTGGGATTTAGAAGCGAGATGGGAACTAGTGCTTCCTGAAAATTTTGTGATAGAAAATAGGACAGATCGAAGAGATAGATCCATCATGTCTTTTACAATGATCCTCCCTCCTACCAACTGTGACCTCAGTATGCAGTATTGGGCAACATAAGCCTCTATTGGTTGTGGAGTGGCCCAATTTCCAAACAAAATAATGGGAGCCCCGTCAAGAAGTAGACATGATCCATATTGATCTAAATCATATGCGGTCTTATTCAGAATGGTTGCTCACAATCATCCCATAAGTTGATCAAATATTTGAGCAATAGCACTTCTTTCCTCATATTTTGAAGTTTGAATTATTTAAGCAAGCCGCAATTGTGTAAGGCCACCCTCACTTGAGGGTATTTTAAAGAAACGATGTCATCAAACTCATTCTCACGTTCTTTCCATTCAATCATGATTAGCTATGAGTAAAACCTACAAATACATCAATTAATCATCATTAGCTAGGTTTTCAAAGAAATAAATTTCCTCCTTTTAACATAAAAAAAAATAAAAAAATAAAAAATCATTTTTTATGCCTAATGCCCCTTAAAGAAGAAAACAGAGCATTAGTGCTCCCTCAACGCACATACCAGGACGTTGAAATCGCGATTGGTGCTCCCCCTAATTACTTGAGGGAGTGTTGATCCAGTTTGATGCTCTAGGGCTTCTCAAAGAGACTAAGCACAAAAAATAAGGGTTGAAATGCAATAAAAAGACATGGAAATGAATGAGGAGGAGGAAAGAACCAACTTGATCAAGTTGGTTTTGAAAACGGTCGCCCAAAACCCTCGCAATCAACGCCCGAAAAAATTCTCCAAAAAGGAAAAAACTCAAAGAGGAGAGTAGAATAGTAAAATCAAAGGTAAAAATGATTGTTTGCCCTAATTTGATATTTGATATGCTCAAATTTGGTCATTTCTCCTTATTATAAAGTTTATTTTTGGGTTTTTTTGTCATTTTTCGAGAAGCTACTAATGTCTTTTGCCCAGAACAACTTGATTGTATAGGAATTTGAGCAAATTTTTTTCGATGACCTTGTAACACCAATGAGATTAGTCTTTGTTCTTTCTCGTGCTCATAAATATATGAGAATGTAACCAATTATACTTTTATCACTTTTTCAGACTCATAAAGGATATACGAAAAATGAACCCCCTAGAGTTTCCTTTAATCTCTTTTTAGACTCTCTAAACATGAAAAGATTGTTGAGTGATATTGCTTCCTTTCACACTCGTTAAAAGGTTTGAAAGGGCAGCTTTTGATGAATAGTTTATCTCTTTTTCGGATATTAGAGACTAAACTTATGAAAAAGGACAACCCTGGAGTCCCCTTTAAGTTCTTTTCATACTCTCTAAATATGGAAAACCACTGATTTTTCCTTCTTTGGACTCGCTAAACTACACATTGAAAGACAGATATGGGGACAGGCCCATACTTCTTCCAGTTCATTAAATAAAGGAAGAGGAACCTACCGAAGGTGAGTTATATCGAGCATGTGTTATCCTCCTCGAGATCATTAAATTAAAAAGAGGTACCCATCTCTCTGGATGGGGGGAAAATTTGAAGGAAGTGGGTCAAGTTTCTTGAAAACTTTTGTAAGAAGCTCTTGCATCGCCCTTGAACATGACATTTTTTTTAACCTCCACATTGAATACTTGGATAATCCGATAAAACCTTAGCACTAAACCAATTCTATGAGTCTTTCCACTCCTTTGACCCATCTAAATAATTCATCAAAACTTGTTGCATTATGTTTCGGTCCACTCTGCATTTATGCTACCAAGTCTCTTGTCGTGCCTCAGTTTTCAAGGGAAGTTTCCACCTCGAAATTCAACCATATACAAAGTTACCAGTTTCCATAATTGTGTTATTCTGTGTTCATTTGCTATATCTTATCACTTTCCTATGTTAGTTTCATGTCTATGATGGGGGATACATCAAGGCCCTCCTTCGACGAGTCTTTTCCTATCGACTTTAACACAGCATTCGGGAATTAGATTTAGAAACCAATTAGTACCTTGGAACCTGCATGTCTTAATGATAGGCCTCCTCGATTCTGATAGTAGGTTTACATCATTGCACTCTGATCAGATGATTCCACGAATGTTTGACCTCAACTCATTTATTCACATTCGCTGGAGTGTACTAGGGTAGCTTGGGAGTCATTGACATGATTGGTGATTTCCCTCACATTTGTTAATGACTTACCTCAATGATTGGTAATAAAGTGGTTTCTACCATGTTCGACATCAAATCATCTATTCACATGGGTAATATTTGTACTACATTTGGATTGGTATGAAGACCCTAGGTTGAGCATCCATTATGTTGTATGTTCTGCCCAGGTTGCGAAGGAAATCATTTGAGCATGATGATATATATGTTGTCACATAGATCCACATTGTATTGGTATGTGGCTGTGTTTTATCATCTCGTAGATCCACTTTGTATTTTGCATGGTTGCGATCAGTTCATGTCATAGAAGTATGGATCCACATTGTATCTTTGGTGGCCATACCCTCAGTCAAAATCATCATGGATCCGCAGTGTATTTATTGGTGGCCATACTTCGAGTCACTTATAGTCTGAGCATAGGTATGCATGCCTAAGGAATGGAACACATATTAACATTGTTTGATGGTTGTCTACAACTTCTACCAGGTTCCCTGACTCCATACCCTTGCCTTGAAGAATCTACAAAGTTTTTTGACTAGTAACTTTCATTTTCTGACTTCACACTTTGGGGGGAAATATGTTACACATTAAAATTCCTCACTCCAATAATGTCACATTCTCATTGTCGTAAGTGTTGTAAGTGTTGCACTTTTGTCACAAGTGTCGCATTCTTGTCACGTAATTGTCGCATCATTAATGACACCATGAAAACACTTGATACAACCCCTAAAACATGTTAGAATAAGGATCCCCATCATTTGACAGCCGCAACAAAGGTTTTTCTATGAGAATTGGTCATCTTGGCAACTTTTAGGAAGATCAACACTCCCTTGCTCATATACAGGGAGCGTTAGTGCTCTTTGTCTATCTCGCAAGGAGCATTGTAGCGATTTGTTTCCCATTGTAAGGGAGCACCGAATTGGTTGAGAAAATCTTGGAAGAAATCCCTTTTTCTTCTAAGGACAACTATGGATGGATCGAGTTGGTTTGGCTCGAATCTAACCTTTAGGTTGCATCTAAGGGAGATATCACAACTATTGGAGCCATGTCCTCAACTAATCTCAAATATAACCAAGGTGTTTGAGTCTCTCAAATGCTATAAATGGAGGCATTCTCATGGTGAACAAGAGAGGAGAAAATCAGCAAAGCAATGTTATTTTGATTATGGATCTTTTGAGCAAGGGTTGAACGAGCAGGACTTGGAGAGGTTTTTGCAACATCATCTGAAGATTGTAAGTTTCCTTTTGAAGTTATTATTAATATACTTGGCCTATTTCCTTCTAGTATGTGCTTACTTGTACTTGTATATGCTTGTCTTAATCTTCATAGATAGATTGATTTTGTCTAATCCATTAGAGTAGGAGATATTTATTTGTCTCGTGTTGTCCATTGCAGGTATTGTTTGGAACTCGTGGATTGGAGAAGCTTGGAAAAACTTCGAAAGTGAGGTACATCATGCTATCCATCATTCTCTATTTTTCGATGGATAAAAATAATCTATAGTAATGGTAGTGTCCAAAGGTAGTTTTCTGTCTTGGCAGAGGGGTATGTACTCCAAGGGAAACTTCACCTATCTGCAGGGGAATATTTCTGTAACAAGGGTGTAAGAAAAGCTCACTTCCTTGGAGGAAATTAGGTTAAATTTCCCCTAGTAAGGGATTCATAACTCTTATTTGATGCCTCATTTGGTATTACTGTATCAATATATAGATTAGTCTTCATTGCTTATATTTTCACATAATTCATCAATTTATAGATTATTCTTTGTTATTTATCTTTTTGTGGAACTTATGTCCCTTTTTATCAGAATGAGCATAATAATTAAGAATATGGGTTTTATTATTAGAGGTTATAGGTTCCAATCCAAAGAAAGTAGGGTATGTAAATTCATATATACTAAACATTCAAATTGTTGCATGGAAGGAGTCCCTTGTCCTACAAACAAAAAGTTCTCATACATCAATTTAGTGTCCGACTAGATTTAATTTTTTAACCAAAACTAGGGAATTTCTATTAATAGAAAGGTTGTGGCAAAAGATTACTATAAAGTTACATCAAAATTGGCTTCTTGCTAGAAATTTGCATGTCAACAAAACATTATGATTATGACTAAGGCTTCCAACTAAAGGAAACTTCCAGTACAACATTATTCTAAAATATCTAGTGGTATATATATGATAAAAGGTACCTAATATCCTATAGACTTTGAAAAACATATATGAATAAAATTCTAAGGGTGAGTTAGCTAGATACTACCTCCTTGTCTTCAATTGTTGTGTCCATGTCACCTATTGTCAGTAGAAAAGTTACTTGACCTTCCATCTAAGTCGATTGACTCTATACTTCTATTTATTTTTGGGGCTTGACAGGAAATGGATTTACTGAATTATCCATTGAGTGAGATTCACCAAACTTCTTAGTTGATACTTGAACCAAGCGTTGGTGAAATTATTGAATTGTTTCTTCCAAGGATTAAATATGGTTTTATTATTGAAGGAGGATCACCATAACAATCTCCACCTTAAGATTGAATCTATTTACTTGCATTGTAAATTGTTCAGAGAGTGACTACAAATATTTTCCTAGGTCCTCGATAGAGTCCATGTGCCTCTACAAGGCTTGTATTGTTTCTCTAAGATCCTTATATTCTATAGTATTATCTTTTGGAACCAAACTATAGATAAAATAAAGGATTCCCATGAGCTTAGAAGGATTCCTCTTGAGTCTCATATTCATACCAATAGGAGCCAAACCAATAAAAAGATTGTCTTGCAAACAATCAAGATGCCCCAGGTCAAATCTTAACATAGCATCAAGAGCTGAGAAACCTTAAACATTAAACCAAACCAAAATTCACCTTCGATAGAGGAATTACCTCAACAATGTTTGTGCATTTGTGATTTGTCTCAAATGGGGAAGCACTATTCCCTGAATCTGGGGGACTGGGTGAGTACCACCAGAATTCGCTCAACAATAATGCCACTGGAAATTGAGGAAGGAGAGAGAGTTGTTTTAAGTGATGATAGTGTCCAACATAATTCCATTAAACAAGCCTGGATCTCAAACTTAAGAGAGCTTGAGCCATAATCCACCTTGATTACATTGTGCCAGAGCAAGGAATTCACTAGTCTGTGTGGAGCATGATACATTCATGTGATGGAAGTGGAATATCATCATTATAGTGCTTACTCCGTGGGAGGGATGTGGTATGTGGCCCTCCATGTGCAAATTTAATGTGTTGTGATGTGGGTTGTTCATTGCATAATTAAGATATCACTTGTGTATATTCACTATTACATATAGGGTACAAAATCAACGAACTATTATGACGATTGTGATAAAATCATTTTTTTGTCAAATTTAAAAAAAAAAAAATGATTTTTTTTTCTGTTTTTTTTTAAATTAGTCTCGATAACGTCGGATTTCCGACGTGTTCTAAGGTTGTCGAAAATATGAGGCCCAGTTCCGACACTTTAATATAGTCGTTTGTAGGTCAACATAACGATCATTGACTTTGAAATGGTCAACCTTAATTTAGGGTTATAGTCGTCGGAATTCCGATGATGATGAATCTATAAATTAGTTAATTCAAACCGAATTTCGACTAATTTGTTATAGCTGTGACATGTTTTATGTGTTATGTTTTTATGTGAAGGTTTTCTTGTTGATTAATAGGTCGAACTGATCTTTGATCTACAGAGCTTAGTTTTGTGATCATTGTTCAAGGCGTGCAAGAGGATTTTAGACTTTGAAGGTTAGTTAAATAATTTTTTTTCTTTTGTCTCCTTTAATATTTTATAACCTTATACGTTTATGTAGATTTTATGTCGTATGTGAACATGCTAATTTTTCCATGCTTATATGTGACGTGATCTCATGCCCTATTTCTATTATGTCATTTGATTATGTTACTTGGTTATGGTGAAGCTTTGAAGCGGTAAAATATATTGTATGGTTTGGTATATTGCATTTCAAGAATCAAATAGATCTAGCACATCATCACTGAAATTTATAACATAATCATCTCAATATTTTGGTTGTGTTGAAGAATGTGGAGATATTATGGACAAGGTGACAAGAGATGTTATTACCCTTGCGCTAAATGCGGGAGCACAAAATTCAGAAGAATTTTAATACAAACAACTGTAAGACATTGCAGAACCCATGGGCACGTTGAAGGTGGACCGAACGAATATCATCCCTTGGTAAACTATATATTCATTATTATATTTTTATATTGATTGTATTTATAAAATTTTATATTGTTTAAATATTTCTTATGCAGTACACTAATTTTGCATGATTGTTTGTAATTATAAAGTCAGGCTGCCCCCCTAAGCGTCCGAACGTACCAAGTACTACCAGAAATGATGTTGTACTACAAGGTGCCAAGGAATTTGGAGTGTCAAATATTGAAGATCAAGTTAATGATCCTATGGAATAAGATGACAATAATAACAATATAGTTGAAGGCGATGGGACAAATGAATTTATCCAAGACTTGTTCACTCGACCAGACGAGGATGATGATGAGGACTTTGGTGATCTTGACGTACCTCTACTAGAGAAGGCAGAAAAACCACTTTATGAAGGTTCAAAAGCAAATATTCTTTCTTGGTGAACTTAAAGGTTTTGAATGGTTTTTCAAATAGTTGTATGACACAGATCTTAAGGTATGTAATATGATTCATCATCACGTATACATAAAGGTTGATTTTTTTTGCTTGTTTTTAGTTTTAATTAATGTTTGAAATAAGAATTAAATATTTACAAATTATAACATTCTTTACACTAATTACTTATTTTTTATGTCGTAGATTGTTAGGTGAATTTCTGGTACCATCGTCAAATATTTACCTCGCACATACCAAGATTTAAATGCCATTATGAAAGAAATTGGAATGGAGTATCAAGCTATAGATGCATGTCCCAATGATCATATTATATAATATGGACAACATGCATCAAAAACATAATGCCTGCAATTTCAGACCAGTAGATATCGAACCGATGAACTAACAAAAAAGGTGCCTCGTAAGGTTCTTCGTCATATTCCCATAATTCCACGTTTGCAACGACTGTTTCGGTGCGAAAGCATAGCATAGTTTATGGATTACCATGCACGTAATAGAAGTGGAGATGGTGTTCTTCGAATGCCTGTAGATGGTTATGCATTTAAGGAAATTGAGGAAAAATGGTCATTTTTTAAAGATGAACCTCGTAATGTTAGGCTTTCATTGGTCGTTGATGGTGTTAATCCATTTGGGGAGATCAGGTCTATTTACTCAGTGTGGCCAATTTTTGTTATCAACAATAACATTCCTCCTTGGATGTCAATAAAGAGGGAGCACATATTGCTGACACTAATTGTTCCAAGTATGTAATGTTATCATTAATTTTCCGAATGTAAGATTTCATTTGTATTTCTTGTTGCATAATATCTTGTATTTATTTATTTACTTATATATGCACATCACGTTAGTAATTATGTGTAATTTCAAACAATTAGGTAAGTACCAGGTTAAAGATATGAATGTATATATCGAGCCTCTCATCGATGAGTTACTAAAGTTATGGGTCGTCATCACTATGTATGATGTTTGTAAGCCAATAAGGCAGAAGAAATTTCAATTTCATGGAATACTTGTATGGACAATTCATGATGCCCCAGGACTAACACATTTTTGTGGTATGTAACGATCCATTTCACTTTAATTATAGTTTATAATTATTTGAAGATACCATGCTGCATGTTTTTTTAAATAATCCCCTTCGTATAATTGACATAATTATTAATCCAACTTTTGCAGGTCTTCAAACAAAGGGTAGATTTGCATG
>JZKD02S1755882.1:33153-44058 GCA_000966675.3 Picea glauca
GACACTATAGTACCATGCATAGGTGTTCATCATTCTCTTCCATCGTCTGGGAGTAAATCAAAATATCTTTAATGAATACTTGGATGAACTTGTATAAGTATTCGTGGAACACCCCATTCATCAAACTCATAAATAACCTTTGGGCATTCATTAACACAAACGATAAAAATGTAAACTCATAATGTCCAAACCTCATCTTAAAAGCAGTATTAGGGATTTCTTCTTCTTTTATCCATAACCGGTGATACCCTGATCTCAGGTCGATCTTTTAAAACACCTTCACGCCTTTCATTTGATCAAACAAATCATCAATCCTTGGAAACAGATATTGATTCTTGATCATTGCCTTGTTCAATTGATAATATTAAATGAAGAGTCTCCACCACCCATCCTTCTTCCATATTAATATAACAAGTGCACCCCATGGTGACAGACTTGGAAGTATAATTCCTAGGTCCAGCAACTCCTTTAGTTTCATTTTCAACTCTTGTAACTCTCGTGTCGACATCCAATAAGACATTCTTTCTATCGGTTCAGTTCCCAGTTTTAGGTCGATGGTAAATTCCAAATCCCTCTTTGGTAACATACCAGGTAACTCCTTAGGGAAGACGTCCACAAACTCTCACACCATCGAACAGTTTTCTAGACCTTCCACTATTCCCTTCTCATTTGACTCAAGGATTGAATCAAGCTTACATCCCTTGTGCATGCTCTTTTGTAGCTACAAGTAAGAGATGAAGCTCGGAGAGACTCCTTGGTTCCGACCCACTATCACATGTCTCTGTCCCTCGTCATCGACCAAGCTCAAAAATTTTGTCTTATAGTTGAGTGTCGCCTCATGCGATTCCAACCAGTCCATACCGATCACAATGTCATAAGACCCTAAGGTTGTGACATGCAGGTTATCCCTACTGAAAAACTCTCCCAGGTTAAGGATACAACCGGTAAGCTTCCAACCAACATTCTATTTGGCTCGCGAAGACATTTCTACAATTCTAAACTCGTCTTGTTTGACTTCCTTTTCCTTAATTCATTTTAGTGATGCACTAGAAGTAAAACGCTCAGTAGCACCTGGATCTATCAAGATACTAAGGGTATGGTCAGCGACGGTACCTGATTTCTCGAGCATAGTCGACTAGTGCTCTTCCTAGCGGTTATTCACCACTGCATGAATCTGATGGGCCTTGCCCAAATATCCCATGGTAGTGGATCCGACTGATCTAGATGTCATGGTCCTCTCCACTCGGAAGTCACGCTGGTAATGTGGCTCCCCACATGTAGAACACCCTTTATTCAGTCAAGTACTCATGGTACTTGAAGCAGAAGAGGACGAACCACCTGCATAGAACCCTAGTTTGTTCTACTGAAAAGGACTAAACTGTTGTTGTTGCGGTTGAAACTTCTACTGGTGTTGTGGCCCTCGGTAATAATTCTTCTGCTAAGGCATTGGCCTTAGAGGTGTATTGAAAGTGGATCCTCTCTGGAATCCATGTTATCCTGGTGAATGTCTAGTTGGTCTCTGATTCTCTTGCACACTAGATGACACCTGCCCGACTGGTCTAGATGGAGTCCTTCTCTGACCCCCACTGATAATCTCCTCCTCTACTATGAGGGCCTTTTGGAAAACATCATGAAAGGTTTGAGGAATCAAAATCCCAACCTTTGCAATAATGTTGTCCTTAAGGAAAAACACGAACTTGTTGACCTTAAGTTTCTTAGTATTCAGGTGGGGAGCATACCAAAGCAACTTCATAAAATGGGCCTCATACTCGGGCACCGTATGGCCACCTTATCACAAGGCATTCAACTCGTTGGGCTGACGCTCAATGAATTCCTCAAATAGATACCATTCCTCGAACAGTTCCCATGACACATCTTCGATAGCCATGTTCAATTGTGGCAGGAGAGTCTTCCACCATAGAAGAGTGTTCCCCTTTAGTTGATATACCTCCATGTGAACCTTCATGTTGGAGGTATATTCATGAAGTGCAAAGCACATCTCCATATTCTCCAACAATCTCTCGACGGTTGCATCATCTGGGGCACCAAAGAAGTCAGGAAATTTGACCTTCTCAAGGTCGCAGTGAATGCTACCAATATCAACCAGAGTGCATTGTGGACCCTCAAGAGGTGCCATCACCCTGGCCAGATCTCTGTCCAAATGGCAGATCAGTGCCTCAAACATCCTCTGAAAGGACCTCATTAGCCCAACCACATCACCCACAACTCTTTGTTCTTGCCCAAAAACCTATTCGTCTGCCCGGGTTTTTCACCCCTAAGGTGTGGATTCTATTGGGGGCATCATGCCCCCTCCCCTAGCACCCCATTGTCTACCTCTGTGGCATCCTCTAACCATGATTATCGAATCTGAATACAAATCATTTTTTAATTAGCGACATTATAATCAAATATATAACCAAAGGAAGTTGTAGTGATCCCAAATCGCGGGTTGAATGGGCTCTCATACCATATGTAATGACTCCTTGAGGTTACGACAGCATGTGATGTAATTTTTTTTTTTTTTTTTTTTAGAAAGGAAATAACGACAATACATTCAATCATCGCAACTCAACGCCAAACACAATGCACACAATTCATGCACCATACAAACATAAAAACCTATCATACTACCACATCGTGCATTCGGGAGAAACATAGACGTCCAATCAGAAAAAGAATAATAATGCCTACAAGCCAAAAGACAATCCTTAATCGAACAAGCGCAACAACACCAACTGACACATGTAACATGAACCTTCAATGCGAGAACTAATTAGCAATCAAGAATAAAAAATGCAAAGTGAAAAAGTAAATAATATTAGTTGAACTTTAGTGGCCTTTCGCCGTGCGTCACCAGATAATCTAATATTATACAATACTTTAATTAGCCTTAAATTTATGAGCACGCAAAATATATCTGCCATACACCATCTATCAAGCAATAACCAACTTGAGGCACAATTCTATTTACCACAAGATTCTTCGACCTATTAACTTGTAACCACGTTGGTAAGATAAAATATGTTGTTATGATTCCTTCTAAAACATTAATGGAGTAGCTAATAAAGAAGGAGTGACACCTTAATTTAATGGTGAACATCGTTAACTTCCATTTACACAATTTAATAAATTAAATATTTAAATTAAAAGGGATCCAATCATTGGTAATAAGGCTTTGGATAACCATTTCGTAAAATAGGTTTCGCTAATGGTCAATCATGCTTATAAAGGAAAAACTATTCATCATTCAAGATGTATTTAAGAACTGATATTTACTATCTTGCGTCCACTTTTAAATTGGTATTATTTTACTTATAAATTTTGTAAATTATAATCTGGGTCAAAATAAGCCACAATCATTGTATGCATAGTAACACAAGATATCATTCATAACTTAACCATTATAATAATTAGATGGTATTCCTTCTTTATTTGGTTTTGTGTGCCTCTTTGTATCAATTGTTTTTATTTTCCCCCATTAATTAATGTTTTGGTGATCTAATACTATCAAGACACTATCATTAGTGAATTCCATGCCTACATATAACCTACTGATTAAGATTAAGGGATGGGATTGTTGTGTTATAAGAACCTGGTGTCTCATCGCATTCTATTCCACATACATGATTTCTTTGTTGGAGTGTTTTGACTTCTAGGTTGGTTAACATGGTGTGCATGATCATTAAAAATGATTCTTAATGTTGTTGTTGTTTCTTTTCCCTAGTATTATAGATCATGATCTTTAAAAATTATATCCTAACGTTTCATCAAGAGAAATTTTGAAAGTAAAAGAACCACATTCCATACCTTGTAGTCATAAGATATGTTTTTTGTAATTATCTACATTTTTCGTGATTTCCCTTAAGAGAGGAGTAGAGAATAATCCGGTTGCGGTAATAGCGTAGACAAATTATTTTTAAAATGTGTCAATACTTGAAGATTGAGAATCTGCTGTCAAAATAATTGAAGATTATCATTAGTTACAATCTTAATTCGAGAGGTTAATATTCAACAAATGAGATCGTAATTTGAGTGTTGTTCTAGGAAGGAATCTTGAGATCGTTGAAGGATATGTCAAAACCTTTATAAAGTTACCAATGTGTAGAGGTTATACCAGGATTGACTATATAACAGAATTACTACTTTAAAGGAGTAAATGAGATCCTGCAATTAGTTTTTCCCTCGATAAGTTTCTTATTTGGTTTTCTTCATATTTTGGTGTACAGGTTCTACAGGTAAAAGAAATAAATGCATGCAAGAATGGTTACGCATGACATTATTCTATATTACAAAAATTGAATGGTTATGTCTACCATCTATCTGAGGTATATAACTAAATCCTGAATCTTTTGTTGTGAAATTAATGCAAGGTTTTGAAAACCCTATAACTATTACATGCAACGGATTGCAACCATTCTTATTATAATGGAAAACACAAATGCGCCCGGGATAGGTAAAATTTATCTCTGTGCATTTTTAAAAAAAATTGTGTGTTTAATCAAGGGGACAAAATTATAGGCCCGCTTAACCCCAGGTCTCGAAATTATAACTACGGAAAGGGAGTTTCCAATGCAACGATGTGTGTTGTGAATAATCAAACATGTGAAGTAACATGGTAACTGTATCACAATATCCTTGTATAACTGACACATCGTGTTAAGCCAACGAGTATCCAAGACCTTCCTAAAATTAGTCTTATCAGTTTGCAACTCCTAAAATCTACTCCAATCCCTTCGACTGAATTACAGAAATGCCCCTGGAGATAAGTAACCAAATATGCGATCATTATCACAGTTATTGTGGGCCTTCATTACTTTTTATAAGTAGGAAGTAATAGTATATATTAACTATCATAAGGAGTAACCAATTTAGAGAAAACGAAGTTATTTTTGAGAATTTGATGACATTTAAAATCCAGATGTTTTCTAATCATTTCTGATAAAGAAATTGCATACAAGGGATAAAGGAAACGTGGGCAGGGGTTTAAAAACAAAACACGGGAAAGGTTTGAGTCTCGGGCTCATTCTGGCCATGCGAGAAAACTGGAGACAACCTCAAGGAAGAAAAATGAAATGCAACAAGAAAATTGCAGCTAGAAATAAATCATTCACAGTAAGAATTAAATCATTCACAGCATAAAATCCATTGGAAGAAATAAACCAATCGCACAGAAATTGTTGTGTGGAAGCATGAGTTTGTAGAGAATAAATCACAATAATCGCAGAGGCTAAGGAGGGAATAAATTCTCAAGAGAAAATTCCTTGTTGGCCAGAGAAAGGATCCTACAATTATTATCCATGCAGAGGAAAGAAGGGAATTTGAATATAAATCCTTAACACCAAAGTGAAAGATAGTCAATTCGGCTCCTGATCGACTACTCAAGAACATACTAATAAATTAAAGGATAAAGGAATAGAAGATAAAAACATGTTTTGTCCTTGTATTAAAAACAATAAAAAAAAATGTAGAGAAGTCATTTACAATCAGAGTTTGAGTTCGCCATTGGAAATCAAATCCAAAGTAAAGTGAGCATAAGGTTGGGATAACTTTGAATTCTTTGTTCATAAAACGTTGGGATCTTCAAGAAAAAATCACTGAAATAAAAAAATGAAATCTTTGGATAGTATTACACTAAATAAAACATAAACTTTAACACAAAAGAGGGATGTTAACTAAAGGCGCATGAACATAATTTAACTACCCTTCAAAAAAAATTCACAAGCGTAAATTTTCAGGACAAGAAATTAACTAAAATGTTAATTCATTGGCGCTTGCACGATTTTGACATTAAAGAGATGCATATACAGGGAATTTAACTACAATCCAATACAAATATACACATGAGTATCGTATCCCACTAGAAATGCTCTGAAGTCGTTGTTCCACATGTGCTTCATCCCACTCTCGCTTTCCAATCGATGTGACCTCACTGATACCTCCCAACCAATGGTAGCGGTACTCTTCTTCCCCCTGATCCCCCTGAGCCAAAAAGGGGCCATGCACACAATACCAGAGAATGTTATCACCCAACTCGCCTCGCAAGGTTGAGATACCACTCGTCAAACGATATGGGTATCCCAAGTCCCACAAGAGAATGTTCAGTCAAGATGAAATTCGACGGTGTAACATTATGCAAGCCAGATGTGATCCATACTCCTCCTCTGCCATCCTTTCTATAGAATTTTCTTATTCATTAGTTTCCCAAAACCCTCATTATATTCCTATTTCATTTAATTATTTTCTAGAAACCTCCCCCATACACATGTCGTCTCATTCCCTAGGTTCACCAGAAAATAAATATATTAATTAATTAAATTTGTTTATTTCCATCACCCACCTAAAATCATTCCTAAAAATGCTCATGAGTGTCCCATTATTCCATTACAATTCTTAAATCAATTACTCCTTACTTAATTCTTAGTTAAGTTCATAAATAGAAAGTTCCAAAGGCTAGATTCCTTACTAAGTTAGACATTCCCCTTTTTCTTTAAGATTATCCATTTCTTTAAGTTTCCCCTTTTCCTTAGGTTTCCCCCTTTCCTTTAAGTTTGTATTTTTCTTAAAGTTTCCCCTTTTTTATAACTAAGTTCATAATTAGCACATTTAGATAAAAGCAACCAATACCCCTTTTATTAATTAAACCTTTATTAAAATTTCCACTTTAATTATTAATGCTTGAATTTTCTTTACTCCCTTCCTATTATATATCTAAATAATTTTTTTTTTCCAAGGTTCTACTGCGACATAGGTTTTCAATTCACTAAGCTTGGCGATAATTCTTAAGGAAAAATTAGTTATTAAACTTTACTTATCACATAATTCATTTTAAGGTCGACCAAAGCCTAAGGAGGCATAGTTTTCTAGGCACTAGGTTTATTCACTTACTATTTAAAATCTCGACGTGTCATTCAGCATACACCATGTGCTCCAAGGGTTCCACTCACCTCTTTCCATTTTATTCACGCAACGTTCCCTTCAAGACGCACTACGTTCTCCAAGGGTGCTACTCACCTTTTGACTAAATTTGGTAGACGTCAAACCCTTGGAGCCAATAATCTGTCAGGTGATCTTTTGGGAGACTAAGGGTATCTAAGGAATAAGGAACCTACCTTATTGCGTGCCCCTTAGAATCTTCATGAGTGACTATCACAGTATTCCCTCATAGCATTGTAGGTCTTCTCGAACTAGGTAATCATTAACCTACAATTTGACCCACGATGAGAGTGTCAGTAGGTTGTGGCAGGGTTTCTACCACACCTCTCCCTCAATGTCTCTGGTTGTTGTGTGTGACCCGTTTACTCCAAATGTGAGTTTGGTCGACAAGCTATTGTCATCCTCCATCCAACAATGAATCATTTTAGAGATAACAATCCACATTATAATATCAAATCATAATTACATATGACACATCAACAACATTCAAACCCTAACAATCCACTCCCTAACTCGATCGAGAGTACAAGGGGTTTCATCCATGCCTCGACATCCTCAACGTCTAGAGTCTTGCACACTCAACAGAACCCATTCAATAGCACATGTCGATGTAAATACAACAAAATAACATATCATCAAATACACATTATCTCATAATCATAACAAAAACAACCAATAATATAATGACCCGGATCAATTGCACGCAAGTATCCTCAAAGAATAAGTTCTCTCAGTGTGCGCAAGAGTGAGATGTTACACCATGCAATATAAATATTTCTCTCATAAAAAATTTAGCTATATTAATTGTTTTATAAGTAGACTTCACAGGTACAAAATGTGCAGATTTGCTAAGTGCATCAATCATTACCATAATCGAGTCATTTTTCTTTTGATTCTTAGGCAAACATGTGATGAAGTCCAACAATATAATCTCTCACTTCCATTATGGTATAGGTAGAGGATGTAGAAGATCGACTATATGCTAATGTTCAACCTTTACATGTTGACAAGCTAAATATTTAGATAAATATTCATTTGTTTCACTCTTCATGTTAGGCCAATAAAATAATTTTTTTAAGGATGTTATCATTTTCTGGTATCCTGGATGACGCGAATGCCACCTTTTTTGCAATTCGTGAAGAATTGTTGATTTTCAATCAGTACAATTAGGTACGTACAACCTGTTTTTGAACCTTAGCAGTCCAGTTTTATCTAAACTCATATCTATTTTGTTCAATTTTTCTGCATTTTCTTGTAATTTTGTTGTTGTTTTGATGTAATTTTTGTCATTAAAGCTTGTAGATTTTATTCTTTGTTCGATGTTGTTTTCTTCTTTGCTAAAACTTATCTCATAAAGTCCATTAGTCCTTCGACTTAGAGCATCTCCAACTTTGTTTTCTTTTCCTTTAAAGTGTCTTACTTCGAAATCAAATTTACTTAAAAAGGATAGCCATCTCACATGCCTTGCGAAGAGATTTGGTTGACTAATAAAAAATTTACACCACTATTGTCGGTTAGTAGCAAAAACCTTCTCCCCATTAAATAATGTCGCCAAATTTTCAAAGCATGAATTATGGCTCATAATTCAAAATCATGTGTAACATAATTCATCTTCTTTCAGTTTACGTGATTTGTCACAAATGACATGTCCATCTTGTGTTGGGACACCTCCCAAGCCTTCTTTTCTTGCATCCATGCAAACTGTAAAATATTTATCGGGATATGCTACCCTTAGGATAGGTGTTGTAGTTAATAGTCCTTTTAATTTAKCAAAGTTGTCMTGRCACTTTTGTGACCAWGTAAATCTTATTCYSTTTTTTTGYAGGGATGTAATTGTATAYGCRATCTTAGAAAAYCCTTTGATAAATCTTCRGTAATAACTGGTAATTCYYRTGAATGATCYRATTCYTKCTACATCCTTACGGATAGTCCATTCCATAATGGATTTTATCTATTGAAATATTGTAACTGCAAAGAGTATTCTAATTATTATTGATGTATTATTCATTAGATCGATTCCCTTTTGCGTATTGATCATGTTGGGTATTGTAAATGACCAAATCCTCTTTTGTGGATTAGTCAAACCCTAATTGTAATATTAAGAATAAGAAGTCGGCCCCAAAATTTATTAAAGGTGGTTATAACCACCCAGAATAAGAATTCGGCCCTGCCAGTGAAAAGACACCTCTGTCCAGACGTGCCAGATTGTATAAATAAAGAGGCTAGCACCTCATTTGGACACAAACTCACTTGTTCATCAGAGCACACGTTCAAAGTTGCAATTGGAGAAGAAAGAAGAGAGAGAGAGGCACATTCTTGGGCGAGGACTTTCTGTATTTGTTTGAGTTATCTCTTGGCATTGTACTAGCTATCTATATTAAGGAAGTTTTTTCTGGGTTTTCTCCCCTATGAGGGTTTCCCAGGATAAAGATGTGTCTCTTTTGATTTTTTATTTCTAAGTGATCCTATTTATGCTATGGTTATCTAGTCAAATGAAAACAAAACCTAATAATATCTTAAAACTTGACATTATCTTCTATGGATCAACTCTAGTACCCTCTTTGGATATCACGTGTCCTAGGTACTGTATCCTTCTTTGGTAGAAGTTGCACTTATCAAACTTCTCATACAACTTGTGCTTCCTTAAGGTCTGCAATACTATCTTAAAATTTTCTTCATGTTCTTCTTTTGTTTTCAAGTAAACTAAAATAACATTGATAAACACCAACAAACATTTATCTAGATATTGACTCAATATACTACTCATCAAACACATAAAGATTATTGGTACATTAGTAAGACCAAACAAAATTACGACAAACTCATAGTGTCTCTAACGTGTTCTAAATGTTGTTTTATTTATATATTTGTCTTTTATTCAGACTTGGTGATAACCAAATCTTAAATAAAACTTAGAGAAGATCTTTGCTCCTCCCACTTAGTCAAACAGGTCATTAATTCTCGATAAAGAATACTTATTCTTGATCGTCATATTATTAGTTGTCGATAGTCAATGCATAGTCTCAAAGTCCCATCTTTATGTTTAACGAAGAGAATCGGTGGTCCCCAAGACGAGACACTTAGTTTGATATATTCTTTATCTAACAGTTCTTACAGATGAATTTTTAGTTTCGTTAATTTTGGTAAACTCATTCCATAAAGTGCCTTAGATATCAGGGAAGGTCCAGGTAGTATATTGATAGAGAAATCTATCTCTCTTGTTGGAGGTAGTTCTGGTATTTCATCCACAAATAAATCTCTAAACCCATGTAGGATTGTAAGGTCCTTTAAACTGGGTTTGTTTTCCTTTTCTAATAGATTAGTTACCTGGACAACATAAAATTGGAAACCTTTGTTCATTCATTTCTTAAACTGCATGGTTAGTATCTGCCTAACAAAAATTAGTTTTTTGATCTCTTGTATCATCCTAATGGTGTTGTTTCCATCTTTGTAAATAAACGACTTTTCATAAAAGTTTAAAATTACTTTACGTTTCTCTAACCAGTCCATTCCAATGATTATATCGTAAGATCCCAAAGGTAAAATGTTTAGATTTAACTTTGTACTTTGACCGTCTATGCTGAGTTCACTTTCAAGAATAAATTTGGTTACTTTTCTCTTGGTCCCTGTTGCTAACTATACTAACCAGGACTTAAAATGATTTACTTTCTTGAGTTTTTTTTATTCAACTAAACCAAGAGTAACATAACTCAGACTAGCTCCTCGGTCAATTAATATAGAAATGTGGTTATCATGAATTTTACCTTCAGCCTCCACAATAGTGGATTGATGATATGCTTGTCTGCCATCTATACCTACATTAATTATGTGGACACTTCTACCCATATCTCCTACTATAGAAGCCTCTTGCAGTTTATGGACTGTAGTTCTCATTGTGGAAATTAAGCATGGAATGTTTCTCCTCAAGTGAGGTTCTCCACACTCCCAACACTTCAATGGTTCTCTCAGGTT
>JZKD02S1755882.1:74094-92228 GCA_000966675.3 Picea glauca
AGAAAGGGGAAAGGAAAGGGTGTTGGATCCTCCTTCCAGTTGGAGTTGGAGAATCTAGGGAGTTGGAGCTTCCTTTAGGTTGGATCCTGTAAAATAGAGGGTTGGAGCCTCCATCCAGTTGTAGATGGAGAATATAGGGAGCTGGAGCTTCCTTCAGGTTGGAGCTTGTAAACTAGAGGGTTGGAGTCTCCTTCCAGCTGGAGTTGGAGAATTTAGGGAGTTGTAGCCTCCTTCAGGCTAGATCCCGTAAACAAGGAGTTGGTGCCTCCTTCCATTGATGTTGTAGAATATTGGAAGTTGGTGCTTCGTGTGGATGTAATATTCAAGATATATATTAAAAAGAATTTTGTAGGTTTCTCCCATTTGGGTTTCCACGAAAAGTTCTTTTGTATTGTGTATTTTTGGTTATATGTTTATGATATCTTAAATGTAGTCATAAATGATAAACTGTTGACAATTTAATGTTTACATTTTATGGTTAAAAATGGTAAAAATTACTCAATATTGATTCACCCACCCTCTGATTATTAGTGAATATTCTAACAATTGGTATCAGAGCAAGTCCTTTAGAAACAGTGTAATCAGTGGAACACAGATCATGGAGTGCACTAAAAATGGAAAACCATTGTTTTATGATCAGAACTATGCCTTCTAGAGGAGAAGGATGAAAACATATGTGTAAGCACAGTTATTTGATGTCTGGAAGGTAGTAGTAGATAGACATAAGGCACCTGCCACTCACCCAATAGATAAAAATGGAAAAAAACTTAGTGAAAACAATTGAAAGGATAACAATGTTATTGTGAGTGGCCTGACTAGTTGAAATTATGTCAATGTTATGCATTGTGACTCTTCAAAAGATGTTTGGGACAAACTTAAAAATGTTTACGAAGGAGATGCCAAAGTCAAAGGGGTAAATATTCAAACATATAGATTTCAATTTGAACAACTAAAAACAATGGAAGATGAAGATATTGCAGCTTATTTTCTGTGAGTTGATTGTTAAGGTTTAAACTATTATTATGTTTCTTTTCAATTCACTAGATAACCATAGAATAGATAGGATTACTCAGAAATACACAATCACAAGAGACACATCATTTCTCCTGGGAAACCCTCATGAGGGAGAAAACCCAACAAAAACATCCTTAAATGGACCTTAATATAGATAGCCAATACAATGCCAAGAGAATAAACCAAACACTACAGAAAGTCCTCTCCCAAGAATGTGCCTCTCTCTCTCTTCCTTCTTCTCCAACTGCAGCTCCAAACTTTTGCTATAATGAACAAGTGAGTGAGTGAACAAATGACGCATTGACCTCTCTTATTTATACAATCTGATAGGTGTGAACTAAGGTGTCTTTTCACTGGCAAGGCCGATTTCTCATTCTGGGTGGTTATAACCACTTTTAATATATTCTAGGCGGTTATAACCACTTCAATACATTTTGGGGCCGACTTCTCATTTAGCCCATTACAATTAGGGTTTTACCAATCCACAAAAGGAGATTTGGTCTTTTACAATACCTGACATGATCAATCCTCAAAAGGGGATTGATCTAATGAATAACACATTAATAATAAATAGAATACTCATTGCAGTTACATTATTTCATTACTCCCCCTTAACAAGAAGGGTATTCTACAAAAACATCAGGCAAAAGAGAGGGAAACAAATCAAAAACATATTGGAACACTAACTTGCATATCTATAAATCATCAAAAGTTTTTCTCATCATCACGTTCACAGTGTGAAGCTGGAGTAGCACCATCATCCTCATCAGCGTAAGGCTAAAGTGACATCATCATCATTTTTAGTGTGAGGCTAAAGTAATATCATCATCTTCTTTAGCATGAAGCTAAAGTAACATCATCATCTTAAGCATCAAATATGAAATAACATCATCATCATCATCTTCAACAAGAAGATGAAGTGGCATCATCATCATCATCTTCAACAAGAAGTTGAAGTGACATCATCATCATCATCTTTAGTAAGAAGATGAAGTGGCATCATCATCATTATCTTTAGCAAGAAGAGGAAGTGGCATCATCATCATGTGCATCAACATGGATTAGTACAACATTAATACATCGTCATCATCAATAATTGAACAAGGCTGATACAACATAAACTATAGCAGTATCACAACACAAAGGCTGGAGCAACAACAACAACAACAACATTACAACACAAAGGTTGGAGTATCATCAACATCAACACTAGGCTGAAAGTGTTCAACGTGAGGATGAAATCACACCACGAAGCTGGAAACACATCATCACAACACAAGCTCAACACATCATCATAGCATGAGGCTAGCACATCATCACAACATGAGGTTGGAACATCATCAAAACATGAGGCTGTCACATCATCACAACACGACATTGGCATGTCATCAACATGAGGCTAGAATTACAACAATTAAGCTGGCACATCGTCATAGAACAAGGCTGGAACATCATCATAGCATGAGGTTCACATACCATCAACAAGAGGCTAGCATGACAACAATTAAGATAGCACATCATTACAACACGAGGTTGGCACATCATCACAAAAACTAAGATGGTGCATCATCACAACAATTAAGCTGTCACATCATCATAAAAATTAAGATCGCACATCATCACAACAATTAAGCGGGAACATCATCATAGTAATTAAGTTGGCACATCATATAAACAATTAAGCTGGCACATCATCACATCAATTAAGCTGCAACATCATCATTTTGTGGTACTCTGATAGTCCCTAAGGAGTTTCCCAGGAATCATAATATTCTCGAGGATTATAAAAATCCTAATGGAGCTGCCATGTGGTACATTGACAGACCATCCTTACTGGACCTTCAGTATCTGCCCAAGAATCATAAGATTCCCTAGGATTATAAAAATCATAATGGAGATACCACTACTGATCAAGATACCTTAGTATCATTATCACTACTCCCCATTTCGAGGCAGGTCCTTTCGGACTATACCAAGCTTGTCTCGAAAGTGCTCAAACTTCACATGAGACAGAGGATTGGTTAACACATATGCAAATTGTTCATCTGTTTCAATATATTGGAGTTTTATATCTCCTCTCAAAAACATATGACGAATGATGAGATACATGATCTCTATGTGCTTCGACTCATCATGGAAGGCAAGGTTCTCCATCATCTTTATACAATTCTGGTTATCACATAGGATCATGCTGGCTTCCATATTTAGATCAAATAGATCTGTCAACAACATCCGAAGCCATACGACTTCACAAC
Organism: Picea glauca; assembly: GCA_000966675.3. Taxonomy (NCBI): domain Eukaryota; kingdom Viridiplantae; phylum Streptophyta; class Pinopsida; order Pinales; family Pinaceae; genus Picea; species Picea glauca. The sequence goes on from JZKD02S1755882.1 coordinate 77,364, forward strand.
TGGTGGAACATGTAACAATGTATTCTTCTTCTTATTTTCTTGGAGCAATGTTTAATTTCTCCCTACTCTTCCATGAAGTCATGGCTGACTTCAAACTGAAACAACTTTCATCTCAATCTGAATTAGTGTAACCACTCAGTCTGAAGTCATGATATCTAGTATAATAGAGACCAAAATCCAACATACCCTTAAGGTATCTCATCATATGTTTTGCAGCAACAATGTGAACACGTATGGGTTCTACCAAATAATGACTCAAGGAAAAACATGTATCTAGCCTGGTATTGATCACACACCTCACTGAACCAATAATATGTCTATACAGATTAGCATCAACCAATTCTGACGAGGTATCTAACAGGAGCTCCAACTTCATTTCCATGGGTGTGTACATGGATTTACATTTCAACATGTCAAACCTCTTCATTTTAACTGGATGCTTCTCTTGGTTAAGTAAGATCTTCTTTGTTCTCTGCCAAAATTCAAGACCTAAGTGATAATGCATTTAGGTATTCCATCAAGCTCTGTAGACGACTTCTTCTGCAATCTAGGATGAGATTTTCTTCATCTTTTCAAGAATACATCATCTACATATAGTAGTAACATCATTGTATCATCATTCATAACCTTGAGATAAATGTTGGAATCAACTTTACTCTTGGTAAATCTGAAGGTCGTCAGGAAAATTTCAATTCTTCCATACCAAGCTCTATGAGCTTGCTTCAACACATACATAGCTTCCTTCAACTGGAAGGCATGAGTCTTTCTATCTTCAATTTTTAAATGAAAATTTCTCATTACATTATACCAATCTGGTACACTTGCTTAGCTGCAACTCAATATGCACAATCGTGTGATAGATATATGTGCTCTTTGCAAGGTGCTATCTGTCTCACTAATTGGGAGTATTTTCAATTGTTCCTTTTGGAACTGGGAATCTGCACCTGCACCTACTCTAAAGATGAGAATGGTTGCTCCATTCTCACTATGAATGCTGAAATATGGGAGTAACTCCTCTAATCCATCATGGCAACAACTTCATCTAAAACTAGGAGTGGCTCAATAACTGATACTGAAGATAGCTCTTCTTCTTTCATGGAGGTAACGTTATCTTTTATCATGTTTATGTTTCCATGACTCAGCTAATGTACTACACCAACTTCCATTCAATTTTAAATATGGGGATTTCTCCCCTTGCATCTCATACTATCTATGAATCATGGTTGTTCTGGTTGTCTTCATAAATACTGGAACTATTTCTTCAACAAGTGTCTTGGCATAGTCTTCTCCCTTTTGTTTGGAGAATCCTATGGACACACATTAGGCTTCGTACATCTGCAACAAGTTTGATCTATATAGATCAATATTGGAATTCAATATTGGCTTCTCTTCTAGTCTCATGGAAGAATCCATATCCTATTCTTTCTGACTCGCTTCCTTCTTTGTTACCGAAACAAGCGAATCTTCCAGGCTATTTCGTATCTCCTAGGAGTCTCTGAAGTTACGATCTAGTCTTCTCACGACATCTGTCTTCTAGTCCTGGAAGTTGTTTATTCACCTGATCCTTTTTGAGATCATGCTTACTCTTGGACATCATCATCTCTTATGAGGTACACTTGGTGTTGAGTATCGAGTCTAAGTATGAAAGACTGATTCAGGCTTCAGACGAGTTCTACTTCCCATCAAGGTGGATCTTGGTTGTGGAGCCTAATTATATTCCTGATTCAAAGGTCCTTGTTTTCAGCTCTGTTTATACCCCATGAAGTATTTCCACCCTAGAAGTATGTACACTCTTCCACATGGGGGAGTGCAGACAGGGGGGTACCCCCTCTGCGGGGTCCAGGGGGGCTATCCCCCTGGCTGGGGGGTCTGGGGGAAAGAGGGCCCCCAGGAGGGGTTCGGGGGTGAAGCCCGTGAAGGAAAAATTGCCTTGTAAATTTATATTGTAATTTCATTGTAAATATGAACCGTTCATTATAAGGTTGCAGATCTAACAGTAGAGATTATGTTAGGTTTTTTTCCCTAGAAGGCAACCCTCTTTTATGACGGAAATGTATTACGGCTAAGGTTATGGTGAATATTGTATTCTGAGAGAGGAGACCGTGAGAGAAAGAAGAGGAAGTTACAACGAGTTTTGTTGTAGGTTGTATCCATTCATTTGCTGGATAATAATAAAGGAAGGACCTGGCAATTTGATGTAGGAGCATCTCTCCACGTCAGCCAACCATCCAGCCAACCATGTCGAGCGTATGCATTCAAAGCTAAAGAGAGGCGCAACCTCATTTCAAATTTGAAATTGAATGTAATTTAATGTCTAGGTTGGTGAGCCATAGAAGCCATGCCTTTGTGCAGGCTGTAGATAAGATAGGCATTTAATGTGTGTATGGTTGAGATCTAGATCTGATTCTGGACTAGACAACCCATTCAATGTAATTGAATAGAGTAGGTAGACCCGGAGGGAAGAGCTTGATGAGCCCCTTAGGTGAAAGAGATTTTCGGATCTCATTTTGGTATATGGTAATGGTTAGAAGAGAAGAGAAGATCCAGAAAGAGCTCAAGAACACTATTGTAAAGATACAGGCGTTTTTCCATTTTTAATATAAAATAGAGCAGTTTTACCTGCATTGATTCTGTGTTACATGGATGTTTGTGTGTGTTCCATTGTATGCTATAGATGTATGTTAGGAATTTGTAGGAGTGTGTTTGATTTCAGGGTTGAAGGTCTTTGAGGCTTCACACCAGGAGAGTTTGACCGAACGCTGCGGGTTCTGATAGTCGTGCATAGAGGATGCACTTATGAACTTTGCGGAGTCAGACAGAGACATGCTGTGGCACAGAACCTGGAATCAACAACTCATGAGGAAGACCTTTGAGGTTGTTGAAAATGTCAGGAGGCAAGGCTGTGTATGAGAGACACAGTTGTAGATAGAATTCTGTTGTGAGTTCTGTAAAGGCTCTGCCAAGGGGGGCATTGAGCACATGCACAAGGTGCAGTTGGAAGAACTCTACTATGAGTTCAGAAGACAGAATCTCTAAGGAGTTTTGTAGAGCTCTGCCAAGTGGGCATTGAGCGTATGTGTTGCGGTGCATTTGAGGAAGGAACTCTGTCCGGAGTTCAAAGAAACAGAATCACTAAGGATTCTAAGAGCTCTGCCAAGTGGGCATTGAGCCAGTGCAAGGAGTGCAGAGAAGGAAGAAGACAGAACTGTTGAACATTCGGTGGAGAAGATACTCCGCTAGGAGGGCGTCGAGGAAGTGTGCAGATAGGCACAAAGGAAAGAACTCTTTGAGTTCTGGAGCTGAAATAAGAGTCCAATGAGGGATCTTCACTGAGTTACTGAACACCGAGAAAGACTCAGCAAGGAGGTTGCTTGAGCGAAGGATAGCTAGTAAGGCATCAATTTCTCCATCTGAGGGAGAAGAGGGACAAAATACCTCAAGGGGTCTGAGTGTTTGCAGAAGCTCAGGAGGAACAACATTTTCACATGCATTGGCGAAGCTCAGAGTTGAGGAGTTTGTAAGAGGAAAGAACGCAAAGGTTGAAGCCTTTGAGAACGTGAAATTCTTTCAAGTCTGGGAAGAAGGCGCGTAGGGATGTCAGGAGGGAGAAATAGTAGCCATAGGATAGGCTGGAAACAGAGATTTGGATCGTTGGTTTCCACGTCCAGAGAAGTGCACAGAAGGAGGACGTTGTGGATCTTTAGATGTTCACATAGAAATCCCGTCAATCGTTGGATCGGGAAAAGATGCGCAGGGTTAAGCGCAGGAATGAGCGCACAGAAGAATGGTTTTGAGGCTGTTAGATCTTGAGCAAGTTATCCGCTGGCCGTCAGATTGGCCAAGGAGTTGCACGAGGCTTAGCAGTCGGGATATTAGCCATCGGGAAATCGGGATTCTCGAGGGAAAGAGAATTGAGACATTCCAAGTCTCTAAACGCCAGAGCGATCTGGACCATCCATTAGCAGAGACACATGGCGGAGATTGAGTGCCCGTCGGCACTTTGGCTCATCGGGAAATCAGCATTCCCATGGACAAGAGGTCTGGGAAACCCAGGATGAAAACCCCGGCATAATCTGAGACGTTCGTTCAAGAGGGACAGGTGTCAGAGATCGAACAAGAGTTGGCATAGCAATCATCGGGATATCGTAGATCCCGGGAGAAAAGGGTTTGTGCATTTCAGAATCGCGAAACACGATTTCCTGATAAGGCATAGGAGCGTGTGGGGCACACTGGAGTTGGCGAGGACGACAGGTGATAGATTTTCTCAACAGTTGAAAGGACCGTTGACAAGTCAACGGTCGTGAGCCATCGGAGGATCGGGGATCGGAGAATCGCGAGTCCAAAGGGCGCATGCATATTGACATCGCAAATCCCGAAACTCTGATGGGAAGCTATATGGATGTGGTCATATGGTAAGTGGTCACATGGAACATAGTATATCTAGGAGGGGCTAGAGTTGAAAAGGAAGGGCGCGTCGGGATTCGAAGGATCGCGAGTCCGGTGGACAGGTGCATTATGGTATTGAAACCCCTGAAGTACCGATAAGGGATAAGACTGCGGTCACGAGGAGAGGTCGTGTGGACCACGAGCTTAGACTAGAGGGCACATGCGCTAGGAGAATATTGGGGATCGGAAGATCAGGAATCCTAAGGACGTGTGTGTTTTGACATTGCAAATGCCAAAACCTCGATAGGAGTAGCCGCGAAAGGAGGTAAGGAAATGGTCATATTGTGGGAGCTGAGCCAGGAGGGCCGGTGCGCGGAGAAAAGGGCACGTCGAAGAATCGGTAGTTGGGAGTTGAAGAGAGCTGAGACTCTCGACCTTGGACATTAGGAAACCCCGAACCCCGATAGTGAGTTGGGGAAAATCCGCGGCTAAGTGCAGAAGGTCGTGAAGGAAGTTAAAGGACCTGTGGATCGGGTTTGTAGTAGAGGATTCCAGTAGGGGATCTAAAGAGCCGCTTCGACTCAGAAAGGGGTTGTGATCGATCCTAAGAGCAGGAGAGCGCAACGGGGGTGCGAGTTGTTTTTTTTCTCTCTCTGTATCAAGTGGTATCAGAGCAGGAAATTCATATGTATATTGTAGGTGAAAGAAGACAGAGTGTTGAGGGCTCTGTGACGATTGTTTGCAGGTAGGTAGTAGTCAAGAAGGCTGTCAGGGAGACTGTAGGATGAAGCTGGAAACACTCGGGATGTAGAGTGACAACAGGTTTGCTAGGAGAGCAGACAGAGATAGCATCGTGGTTACGGAAGACCATAGCCATGGTGGGAGGAAGAAAAGAAAAGCAGGAAAGCTTGCAGAAATGGATAGAGAAATGGATAAATACCTCTATGAATTAAAAGCAGACATAGATAAGCTCGAACTGCAGATGCAATAGGATAGGAGGAGGAGACAGATGTGTGAATTTCCCATGGAGAAGGCAAAAGCGAAATGGCCAGTCAAGTAGTTGATGGTCATGAGACAGCGCAGCCTGTTAAAAGGGTGGCTGAGGTATGTTGAAAACCTCAAGGCCACAGAGGAAAATATGATTTATGAATGTGAGCCAGAGAGTGGGAAAGGGCTCGAGGATTGGGAAGATGAAGAGGATGAATTGGGATCGATTGAGGATCTCAAACACTTCCAGGAGGGCAAAGAAGAAGAAATTCCAGATTGTCAAGAGGGAAACAAATTGAGATCACTGCGGGATCTTGAAGACTGTCAGGAGGGCAGCGGAAGCATCTTGGACTGCCAAGTGTGTAGAGATGAACATTTGAGACCATTTGAAGGTCTCATGGGGAGTTCAATTCAGCAAGGAGTGCTAATGAAGATGGGATCGATTGATATCATAGTCTACCAGGAGGGCAGCGGAGACATCCCATATTTCCAGGTGGGCAGGGATGAGCAGATGAGGCTATTTGTGGGTCTCATAAAACCAGAAGTGAGTTAGAATCAGCCAAGGGAGCTGACAGAGCAGGTGAACTCAAAGATAGATTTGGATCAGCAGGTGCAGCTGACAGAAGAGGAGGAAGATCAGGATGATATTCTAATGATTGGGGGGACAGGAGTATTCCTACCACGTGCCCAGAACGAGGAAGAAATTTGTGTTGCAAATGGTGCAACAACAGAACAGTCACAGTTGACGATGACTTTCAAGGAGGAATTGGAGCAGACTTTGAAAGCTTCCCAAGAAGAATAAGAAAACTAGAATTCTTAGGAGTACCTCAACATATTCATCCAGGAAGCTGAAAGATTTGTAGCATTGAAGCTAGCAGCAAAGGAAGCCAAGGAGCAGGCAGGGGGATTTATCACTCCATGGGAGATGGAGCTAGAGATGCTAGAGGATTGGTTAAACAATCCAGGGCCAGCAAGAGAACTGACAGAAGTTGATCTGTCAGGGAAGGTGACTGAACAACAAGTCAATAAAAGGGAGACTGCAGAGATGAAGTCCGCAGCAGAGTGGCAACTTGAGGCCATTGATGAAGATGAAGAAGATGGCATGGGAGATCATAGTGATTTGCCCAATTGCAGAAAATTTTTGCAGCTGAGGAGACTGCATGAGAAGGACCAGCCACTGGAGTAGCTGGACAAAGTGATCGAAGATATCGGAAGGCTGATGGTAGAGTCAGGAGAAACTGCCAGCGAGGAGAGGCTGAGGAAAAAGGAAACAGTAGCAGCAGCGCAGAAGCAACAGGAGCAGCAAAATGGAGAAGATGGAAAGTTCCAAAGACTTATTTGGGATCCACGAGGATTTCCAACAGCTTAGAGGGGAAGCGTATGAGTAGGAACTCATGATTTTTCAGCTGAGGAGTTTGATGTAGGAGCATCTCTCCACGTCAGCCAGCGAGCCAGCCAACCATTTTGAGCATATGCATTCAAAGCTAAAGAGAGGCGCAACCTCATTTCAAATTTGAAATTGAATGTAATTTAATGTCTAGGTTGGTGAGCCATATAAGCCATGCCTTTGTGAAAGTTGTATATAATATAGGCATTTAATGTGTGTATGCTTGAGATTTAGATCCTATTCTGGACTAGACAACCCATTCAATGTAATTGAATATAGTAGGTAGACCTGGAGGGAAGTGCTCGATGAGCCCCTCAGGTAAAAGAGATTTTCGGATCTAATTTTGGTATATGGTAATGGTTATAAGAGAAGAGAAGAGCTAGAAAGAGCTCGAGAACACCATTGTAAAGATACAGGCATTTTGCCATTTTTAATTTAAAATAGAGCAGTTTTCCCTGCATTGATTATGTGTTACATGGATGTCTGTGTGTGTTCCATTTTATGTTGTAGATGTATGTTAGGCATTTGCAAGAGTGTGTTTGATTTCAAGGTTGAAGGTCTTTGAGTCTTCACACCAGGAGGGTGTGACCGAACGCTGCGGGTTTTGATAGCCGTGCACAGAGGATGCACTTATGAACTCTGTGAAGTCAGACAAAGATGTGATGTTGCACAAAACCTGGAATCAACAACTCAGGAGGAAGACCTTTGAGGTTGTTGAACACCTCAGGAGGCAAGGCTGTGTATGAGAGACACAGTTGTAGATAGAATTATGTTGTGACTTTTGTAAAGGCTCTGCCAAGGGGGGAATTGAGCACGGGCACAAGGTGCAGTTGGAAGAACTCTACTGTGAGTTCAGAAGACAAAATCTCTGAGGAGTTCTGTAGAGCTTTGCCAAGTGGGCATTGAGCATATGTGTTGCGGTGCATTTGAGGAAGGAACTTTGCTGGGAGTTCAAAGAAACAGAATCGCTAAGGATTTTGAGAGCTCTGCTAAGTGTGCATTGAGACAGTGCAAGAAGTGCACAGAAGGAAGAAGAAATAACTGTTGAACATTCGGTGGAGAAGATACTCCGCCAAGAGGGCGTCGAGGAAGTTTTCAAATAGGCACAAAGGAAAGAACTCTTTGATTTCTGGAGATGAAATAAGAGTCCAATGAGGGATCTTCATTGAGTTACTGAACACCCAGAAAGACTCAGCAAGGAGGTTGCTTGAGCGAAGGATAGCCAGGAAGGCATCAGTTTCTCCATCTGAGGGAGAAGAGGGACAAAATCCCTCAAGGGGTCTGAGTGTTTGCAGAATCTCAGGAGGAACAACATTTTCACATGCATTGGCGAAGCTCAGAGTTGAGGATTTTGCAAGAGGAAAGAGTGAAAAGGTAGAAGCCTTTGAGAACGTGAAATTCTTCCAAGTCTGGGAAGAAGGCACGCAGGGAGCTCAAGAGGGAGCAATAGTAGCCATCGGATCGGCTAGAAACAAAGATCTGGATCGTTGGTTTCCACGTCCAGAGAAGCGCACAGAAGGAGGAGGTTGTGGATATTCAGATGTTGACATAGAAATCTCGTCAATCGTTGGATCGAGAGAAGATATGCAGGGTTAAGAACATGAATGAGCGCACAGAAGAACGGTTTTGAGGCCGTTAGATCTTGAGAAAGTTACCCATCAGCCGTCAGATTCGACAAGGAGCTGCACGAGGCTTAGTAGTCAAGATATTAGCCATCGGGAAATCGGGATTCTCGAGGGCAACAGAATCGAGACATTCCAAGTCTCAAAATGCCGGAGTGATCTGGACCGTCCGTTATCAAAGACACGTGGCGGAGATCGAGTGCCCGTCGGTACTTTGGCGCATCGAGAAATCATCATTCCCATGGACAAGAGGTCGGGGAAACCCAGGTTGAAAACCCCGACATAATCTGAGCCATCCGTTCAAGAGGGACAAGTTTCAGAGATTGAACGAGAGCCGACATAGAGGTCATTGAGATATCGAAGATCCTGGGACCAAAGGGTTTGTGAATTTTAGAATCGTGAAACGCGATTTCCCGATAAGGCATACGAGCATGTGGGCCACATAGGAGTTGGCGAGGAGGAGAGGTGACAAATTTTTGCGACGGTTGAAAGGACCGTTGACAGGTCAACGACTGTGATCCATCGGAGGATCAGGAATTGGAGAATTGTGAGTCCAAAGGGCGCATGCATATTGACATTGAAAATCCAGGAACCCCGATGGGAAGTTATATGGCTGTGGTCATATGGTAAGTGGTCACATGGACCATAGTATAGCGAGGAGGGGCTAGTGTTGACAAGGTAGGGCGCATCGGGATTCGAAGGATCGTGAGTCCGGTGGACAAGTGCATCGTGGTATTGAACCCCTGAAGTCCCGATAAGGGATAAGACTGCAGTCATGAGGAGAGGTCGTGTGGACCATGAGCTTAGCCTGGAGGGATAATGCACTAGGATCATATCGGGGATCGGAAGATTGGGAATCCTAAGGACGTGTGCGTTTTGACATTGCAAATGTCGAAACCCTGATAGGAGTAGCCACGAAAGGAGGTAAGGCAATGGTCATATGGTGGGAGATGAGCTAGGAGGGCCAACGCGTGGAGAAAAGGGCACGTCGGAGAATCAATAGTCGGGAGTTCAAGCGAGTAGAGACTCTCGACCTCGGGCATTAGGAAACCCCGAACCCCGATAGTGAGTTGGGAAAAAGCCGCGGATAAGTGCAGAAGGCTGTGAAGGAAGTTAAAGGACCTGTGGATCAGGTTTGTAGCAAAGGATTGCAGCAGGGGATCTAAAGAGCTGCTTTGCCTCAAAAAGGGGTTGTGATCGATCCTGAGAGCGGGAGAGCATGACGGGGGTGGGAGTTGTTTTTTTTCTCTCTCTGCATCAAGTGGTATCAAAGCATGAAATTCATCTGTATATTGCAGGTGAAAGAAGACAGAGTGTTGAGGGATCTGTGACGATTGTTTGCAGGTACGCAGCAGTCAAGAAGGCAGTCAAGGAGACTGTAGGATGAAGCTGGAAACACTCGGGATGTAGAGTGACAACAGGTTTGCTAGAAGAGCAGACATAGACAGCACCGTGGTTACGGAATACCATAGGCATGTTGGGAGGAAGAAAAGCAAGGCAGAAAACCTTGCAGAAATGGATAGAGAAATGGATAAAGACCTTTATGAATTAAAAGCAGACATAGAGAAGCTCGAACTGTGGATGTGGTAGTATAGGAGGAGGACACGGATGCATGAATTTCCCATGGAGAAGGAAAAAGCGAAATGGACAGTCAAGCAACTGATGCTCATGAGACAGCGCAGGTTGTTAAAATGGTGGCTGAGGTATGTTGAAAACCTCAAGGCCACAAAGGAAAATATGATTTATGACTGTGAGCCAGAGACTGGGAAAGGTCTCGATGATTGGGAAGATGAAAAGGATGAATTGGGATCGACTGAGGATCTCAAACACTGCCAGGAGGGCAGAGAAGAAGAAATTTCAGATTGCCAAGAGGGAAACAAATTGAGATCACTGCGGGATCTTGAAGACTACCAGGAGGGCAACGGAAGCATATTGGACTGCCAGGTGGGTAGAGATGAACATTTGAGACCATTTGAAGGTCTTATGGGAAGTTCAATTCAGGAAGGAGTGCTGATGAAGATGGGATCGGTTGATCTCATAGTCTGCCAGGAGGGCAGCAGAGACATTCCATATTTCTAGGTGGGCAGGGATGAGCAGATGAGGCTATCTGTGTGTCTCATAAACTCAGAAGTGAGTTGGAATCAACCAAGGCAGTTGACAGAGCAGGTGAACTCAAAGATAGATTTGGATCAACAGGTGCAACTTACAGAAGAGGAAGAACATCAGGATGATATTCTAATGATTGGGGGGATTGCAGTATTCCTACCATGTGCCCAAAAGGAGGCAGAAATTTGTGTTGCAGATGGTGCAACAGTAGAAGAGTCACAGCTGACGATGACTGTCAATGAGGAATTGGAGCAGAATTTGGAAGCTACCCAAGAAGAAGAAGAAAACAAGCATTCTGAGGAGTATCTCAGAATATTCAGCCAGGAAGCTGAAAGAGTTGTAGCATTGGAGGTAGCAGCAAAGGAAGCCAAGGAGCAGGCAGGGGAATTTATCACTCCATGGGATATGGAGCTAGAGATGCTGGAGGATTGGTTAAACAATCCAGGGCCAGCAAGAGAACTAACAGAAGTTGAGCTATCAAGGAAGGTCACTGAACAACAAGTCAGTCAAAGGGAGACTGCAGAGCTGAAGTCTGCAGAAGAGTTGCAACTTGAGGCCACTGATGAAGATGAAGAAGATGGCATGGGAGATCATAGCAATTTGCCCAATTGCAGAAAATTTTTGCAGTTGAGGAGACTGCATGAGTAGGACCAGCCACTGGAGCAGTTGGACAAAGTGATCGAAGATATCATAAGGCTAATGGTAGAGTCAACAAAAACTGCCAGTAAGGAGAGGCTGAGCAGAAAGGAAACAACAACAACAACGCAAAAGCAGCAACAGCAGCAGAATGGAGTAGATGGAAATCTCCAAAGACTTATTTTGGATCCAAGAGGATTTCCAAAAACTTAGAGGGGAAGCGCATGAGCATGATCTCATGATTTTTCAACTGAGGAGTTTGATGCAGGAGAATCTCTCCATGTCATCTAGCCAGCCAGCCAGCCATGTCGAGCGTATGCATTCAAAGCTAAAGAGAGGCGCAGCCTCATTTGAAATTTGAAATTGAATGTAATTTAATGTCTAGGTTGGTGAGCCATAGAAGCCATGCCTTTGCGTAGGCTATAGATAAGATATGCATTTAATGTGTGTATGGCTGAGATTTAGATCTGATTCTGGACTAGACAGCCCATTCAATGTAATTGAATAGAGTAGGTAGACCTGGAGGGAAGCGCTCGATGATCCCCTCAGGTAAAAGAGATTTTCGGATCTCATTTTGGTAGATGGTAATGGTTAGAAGAGAAGATAAGAGCCAGAAAGAGCTCGAGAACACCATTGTAAAGATACAGGCATTTTGCCATTTTTAATTTAAAATAGAGCAGTTTTCCCTACATTGATTATGTGTTACATGGATGTCTGTGTGTGTTCCATTGTATGTTGTAGATGTATGTTAGTCATTTGCAGGAGTGTGTTTGATTTTAGGGTTGAAGGCCTTTGAGTCTTCACACCCGGAGGGTGTGACCGAACGTTGCAGGTTCTGATAGCTGTGCACAAAGGATGCACTTCTGAACTCTACGGAGTCAGATAGGGACGTTTTGTGGCACAAAACCTGGAATCAACAATTCAGGAGGAACACCTTTGAGGTTGTTGAACACCTCAGGAGGTAAGGTTGTGTATGAGAGACACAGTTGCAGACATAATTTTGCTGTGAGTTATGTAAAGGCTCTGCCAAGGGGGGCATTGAGAATAGGCATAAGGTGCAGTTGGAAGAACTCTACTGTGAGTTCAGAAGACAGAATCTCTAAGGAGTTCTATAGAGCTCTGCCAAGTGGGCATTGAGCGTATGCGTTGCGGTGAATTTGAGGAAGGAACTCTGCTGGGAGCTCAAAGAAATAGAATCACTGAGGATTCTGAGAGCTCTGCCAAGTGGGCATTGAGCCAATGCAAGGAGTGCACAAAAGGAAGAAGAAATAACTGTTGAACGTTCAATGGAGAAGATACTTTGCCAGGAGGGCATCGAGGAAGTGTGCAGACAGGCACAAAGGAAAGAACTCTTTGAGTTCTGGAGCTGAAATAAGAGTCCAATGAGGGATCTTCACTGAGTTACTGAACACCCTAAAAGACTCAGCAAGGAGGTTTCTTGAGCAAATGATATCTAGGAAGGCGTCAATTTCTCCATTTGAGGGAGAAGAGGGACAAAATCCCTTAAGGGGTCTGAGTGTTTGCAGAAGCTCAGGAGGAACAACGTTTTCACACGCATTGGCGAAGCTCAAAGTTGTGGAGTTCGCAAGAGGAAAGAGTGCAAAGGTCTAAGCCTTTGAGAATGTGAAATTCTTCCAAGTCTGGGAAGAAGGTGTGCAAGGAGCTCAATAGGGAGAAATAGTAGCCATCAGATTGGCTAGAAACAGAGATCTGGATCGTTGGTTTCCACGTCAAGAGAAGTGCACAGAAGGAGGAGGTTGTGGATCGTCAGATGTTCACTTAGAAATATTGTCAACCGTTGGATCGGGAGAATATGAGCAGGGTTAAGTGTAGGAATGAGAACACAAAAGAATGGTTTTGAGGCCGTTAGATCTTGAGAAAGTTACCTGTCAGCCGTCAGATTGGACAAGGAGCTGCACGAGGCTTAGCAGTCAGGATATTAGCCATCGGGAAATCGACATTCTTGAGGGCAAGAGAATTGAGACATTCGAAGTCTTGAAACCCTGTAGCGATCTGGACTGTCCATTAGCAAAGACACGTGGCGGAGATCGAGTGCCCATTGACACTTTAGCGCATCGGGAAATCGACATTCCCATGGACAAGAGGTCAGGGAAACCCAGGTTGAAAACCACGGCATAATCTAAGCCGTCCGTTCAAGAGGGATACGTGTCAGAGATCGAACGAGAGCCGACATAACAGTCATTGGGATATCAAAGATCCCGGGAGAAAAGGGTTTGTGCATTTCAGAATCGCGAAACATGATTTCCTGATAAGGCATAGGAGCATGTGGGCCACACCAGAGTTGGCGAGGAGGATAGGTGACAGATTTTTGTGACGGTTGAAAGGATCGTTGACAGGTCAACGACCGTGAGCCATCGGAGGATCGGGGATCGGAGAATCATGAGTCCAAAGGGCGCATGCATATTGACATCGCAAATCCCGGAACCTTGATGGGAAGCTATATGGATGTGGTCATATGGTATGTGGTCACATGGAACATAGTATAGCCAGGAGGGGCTAGAGTTGACAAGGAAGGGCTCTTTGGGATTCGAAGGATCGCGAGTCCACTGGACAGGTGCATCGTGGTATTGAAACCCCCGAAGTCCCAATAAGGGATAAGACTGCGGTCACGAGGAGAGGTCGTGTGGACCATGAGCTTAGCCTGTAGGGCTAATGCACTAGGAGCATATCAGGGATCGGAAGATCGGGAATCCTAAGGATGTGTGCGTTTTAACATTGAAAATGTCAAAACCCCGATAGGAGTAGCCGTGAAAGGAGGTAAGGCCACGGTCGCGGAGGCAGTGGACATATGGTGGGAGCTGAGCCAAGAGGGCCAACGCGTGGAGAAGAGGGTGCGTCGGAGAATCGTTAGTCGAGAGTTCAAGTGAGCAGAGACTCTTGACCTCGGGCATTAGGAAATCCCGAACCCCGATAGTGAGTCGGGGAAAAGCCGCGATTAAGTGTAGAAGGCCGTGAAGGAAGTTAAAGGACCTGTGGATCGGGTTTGTAGTAGAGGATTCCAGCAAAGGATCTAAAGAGCCGCTTTGGCTCAGAAAGGGGTTGTGATCAATCCTGAGAGTGGAAGAGCGTGACGGGGGTGTGAGTTGTTTTTTTTCTCTCTCTGCATCGCAATTTCTCTGGTGGACATAGCCCACAATGGGTGAACCACATAAATCTTTATCTCTCTTGTATTGTGTATCTTCTATGTTTTTTTTTGCGCATTTGTTTTATTTTATTGCTCCACGGTCCTGTTTTTCTAACAACTGGTATCAGAGAGAAATGTAACTCGTAAGAAAAGAGGGTTCCTGGTTCGAGTGGGAGAAATGTCGAAAGATGGAATGTTTAGGGTCGAAAACTTTAACGGTCAAAACTACCAGTTATGGAAGATGCATATGGAAGATTATTTATATCAGAAGGATCTATTCCTACCATTGGGTGGAGTAGAAAAGAAGCTGACGACCATGAAGGATGAAGAATGGGAGATTCTTGACAGAAAGGCTCTAGGAATGATACAACTGAGCCTGGCAGCGTCAGTGGCTTTCAATATTTCCAAAGAAAAGACTACAAAGGGTTTGATGGATGCATTGGTGAAATTGTATGAAAAACCCTCGGCGTCCAATAAGGTCTTTCTAATGAAGAGATTATTTAATATGAATATGTCAGAAGGTGGGTCTGTTGCAGATCATTTAAATGAATTTAATACAGTTACTAATCAACTAAGTTCTGTAAAAGTGGACTTTG
>JZKD02S1755882.1:94218-108107 GCA_000966675.3 Picea glauca
TAAAGTGGATTCTCAGGTATTTGAGAGGTACTACTACTCATGCATTATGTTTTGGAGGTTCAGACACTTTTCTACATGGATATGTTGATTCAGATATGGCAGGTGATAAAGACAGTCGGAGGAGCACCACAGTGTATGTTTTTACTATAGGTGGAACAACAGTAAGTTGGATTTTGAAACTGCAAAAGGTTGTTTCACTTTTAACAATAGATGCAGAGTCTGTTGCTGCTACAGAGGCTAGTAAAGAGATGATTTGGTTACAGAGGTTTATGGAGGAATTGGGAAAGAAGCAGGAGAACAACAGGTTGTACTGTGACAGTCAGAGTGCCATTCACCTTGAAAATAACTAAGCCTTCCATTAGAAGACCAAGAATATACAGTTGAGGTACCACTTCATATGATCTACCTTGGAAGATGGACATTTGAAGTTGGAAAAGATACACACTAGCCAGAATCCTACAAACATGTTAACAAAGGGAGTAACCAGAGAGAAACTCAGTTCCTGCTCAATTTCAGTTGGTCATCAAGAATGAAGATGAATATGAGAAATTTTTCAGGTCCAAGAAGGTTCAGAGTCCAGCATATACAACATCAATGGAGTTGCTGAGATCAGTCTCCAAGTGGTTGATTGTTGGTTATGGAGCCTCATTATCTTCCTGATTCAGAGGTCCTTGTTTTCAACCTTGTTTATACCCCATGAAGTAATTACACCCCAGAAGTATGTACACTCTTCCACGCGTGGGAGTGCAGAGGGGGGGTACCCCCTCTGCGGGGTCCGAGGGGATATCCCCCCGGCTGGGGGGTCTGGGGGAAAGCAGGCCCCCAGCAGGGGTTCGGGGGCAAAGCCATTGAAGGAAAAATTGCCTTGTAAATGTATATTGTAATTTCATTGTAAATCTTGACCATTCATTATACGGTCGTAGATCTAACGGTAGAGATTATGTTAGGTTTTTTTCCCTAGAAGGCAACCCTCTTTTATGAGGGAAATGTATTACGGCTATGGTTATGGTGAATATTGTATTTTTAGAGAGGAGACTGTGAAAGAAGAAAGAGGAAGTTATAGCAGGTTTTGTTGTAGGTTGTATCCCTTCATTTGTTGGATAATAATAAAGGAAGGACCCGACAATTTCTCTGGTGGATGTAGCCCACACTAGATGAACCACGTAAATCTGTGTCTCTCTTGTATTGTGTATATTCTATGTTTTGTTTCCCTCATTTGTTTTATTTTATTGCTCCGCGATCCTATTTTTCTAACAGTGGATTCATTAACCTTTGAACAATTCTGCTACGAGATCTTGATCTAATGTTCGGTCATCTTTGAAGCCTTCTACTCCATACAATTAATCTTCATATGAGATACTCTGAATCTCAAAAGATAGATTTTTCTTCATCTTGTTTGGTACATGATTGTATATCATCATGTACATAATCTGCTTCATATCTCATCTAATATGTTTCCTTCTGCAACCTTCACTATAACTTCCTCAAGGTCATCAATTGTGACTTGAAACAAGGTCAACAAAACAACAAGAAAGAATAATACTCTTTTGATAATAGTAGATAAAATAATAGCAYGAATAATCATCACAATAGCTCCTTTAGAGMTATCACTTGTGACCTGTCTGAAKCAAAKATCAAAAGTAAGAAATACAATATGAAATGAGGTCAACACTCTTATAGTGTTGCGATCAAATATTCCTCCATGGAAACCTAGAAGTAACATAAGAAGTTTCTCCTAGAGGAGATGTTAGTTCTATCTTGCAAATCATTACATTAATTATTTATCTCAATATGCTCACATGCTACCAAGTATAATACTTTTCAAGGAATTCTATCTAAACTATAGTCTGTACTTGTAAAGGGGAGTCATCAACTTTTCAAGTGAAACTTTGAATCTTATCAACATAATTAATCAAACCTGGAACCTGGAGCCTTGTCCTCAAGAATGAGTGTGTTACTTTTCTTCCAAGTCTCCTTCACTCAAAATGATGAGTGATTTCTTCAACCTGTCTTCTTGTACTAATACAATAGGCTATCTTGAAAAAAGGTTGGATTAGATATTAAAATCTATGATCTCAACTTTAATCCATCTAATACATCGACTTTAATTTTGACCAAAGGTTAGTATGATGGTTATAACTTCAACATGTAATAATGACATAGAAAATAGATGCATATCAGAATAATCACACTTGGGTTGCATAATTCCTCTGAATGTGTTGGATCTTGAGATCCTTCTGGATCTATGGAAAGAGATCCCTTTTCCTGGAAATACCCTTTAAATCTTAACAATTTAAATATATGTGAGTACATACCTCTGATAGCATTTGCAGGTAGTGGCACCATCTAGTAGCAACGACAATGATCACCAACTCTTAAAATTTCAAGGGTGACTGCAACTGGTACTATGGTTGATACTTAAACTAATACTACAATTGTAATTGATACTGCAACTGATTCTAAGACCGCGACTGCAACTGCAACTTAGGATTTTATGAGGAAACCCTAATTTTTCAAGCTTCAAATTTTGAAATTATGATCCAAGGGATAGATGCACTGAGCTGAGGCGAGTAAGTTGGTGTAGTCAGAGTTATGAAAATCCAAATTTTACACCCTCAAACTTGACCATCGAATTTTTGGACTAGTGCTTCTCGTTTTCTAGTACTTCTGGTACTCTAGTACTTCTTGTTTTCTCGTACTTCTCGTACTTAGTGAAAACAAGGGTTTAACTTTCTGGGATATCTACTAACTTAAAAGGTGCACTGAAGGTGGCAAAGAATTCCTTGGGTTAGGGCAAACTTTTCTAGATGGTTTTGATGCTCAAAACCTTCTTCAATAAAAAACCCTAATTTTTATGTACGACAACAATGTCATTTTTCTTCTTCTTGTGAAAGATTCTCTCTTCAACTTATCTCTGATACCATGTTAAGGTTTAAGATAATATTAGGCTTCTTTTCAATTCACTATATAACCATAACATAGATAGTATCACTGATAAATACACAATCACAAGAGACGCATAATTTATCTTGGGAAACCCTCACGGGGGAGAAAACCCAACAAAAACTTCATTAAAATAGATAGCGAATACAATGACAAGAGAATAAACCAAGCACTATAGAAATTAATCTCCCAAGAATGTGCCTCTCTCTCTCTTCCTTCTTGTCCAACTACAGCTCCAAACTTGCGCTCTCATGAACAAGTGAGTGAGTGAACAAATGAGGTGCTTTCCTCTCTTATTTATACAATCTGGCAGGTGTAAACTGAGGTGTGTTTTCAATGGCAGGGCTGACTTCTCATTCTGGGTGGTTATAACCACTTTTAATATATTATAGGTGGTTATAACCACTTTAATATATTTCGGGGACGATTTCTCATTTAGCCTATTACAATTATGGTTTGACCAATCCTCAAAAGAGGATTTGGTCTTTTACAATACCTGACATGATCAATCTACAAAATGGGATTGATCTAATGAATAATACATCAATAATAAATAGAATACTCTTTTCAATTACATTATTTCAGCATTGATTAAATAGTGAACGCTATTAAAGTCTAAGGAGAAGAAATTAAATAACGAGTAATTGTTTAAAAGGTATTAAGGTCTCTTCCAATGAGATTCGATCCTAAGATTGTATCCCTAGAAGAAACATAAGATATTGCTACGTTGAGCATGGATGAGTTGCATGGGATATGTACAACTTATGAAATAAGAACATAAGAGGATAATCCATCCAAGAAGGAAACAATCTTCAAAGAAACCGAGAAGATAAGAAAGAATAAGAAAAATGCAAAATCAAACTGCAACTACAACGATGATTCAGATGAAGATGAACAAATAGCCAACTTAGTAAGGAAGTTGAAGAGATGAATTGGCATGTACAAAGGTATGATTCATTTTAAATATTTTAACTGTGGTAAAATTGGTCATTTTGTTGCTAAATGTCCTTATGCTAAGAATTTAGAAAATGATGAAGAAGAAGTTCCCAAGAAAGAAAAGAAACACCAAAAGGGAAACAAAAAGGGAAATAAAAGAAAGCCATTCAACAAAATCCTCTACTCAAGAGAAGATAGTTCCTCATCTGACGAGGATGATGATAGTGACAATGACTAAAAACTAATGCTCTTTATGGCATTGGAAACTCAAAATGATAAATAAGATTATGAAGAAGAAGGTGAAGTATATATTGAAGTAGAACTAATCTCTTGTGGGTTTTCATATTTTGTAATTTATAGTTGAAGTCCTTTAATATCAAAATATGGGAATCCACTCAATCCTCTCAGTTGCAGGAAGAGGGATTTATATACTTTTTTCTTTATACTTAACATAATCCCATGTCCTGGTTTTGATTCTAATATACTATAACATTATCAAGGGTTTTCAACACCTTTCGAGTTAACATTGTGATGCAGGAGCTTCGCTGGAAAGCATGTAGAGTAGGACCTATCAGTGTCTAGGAATCTATACGAGGCCCCAACACTGGAAGTTTTAGACGATATTTTAAATCTTCTTTAACTCAGCGTCGGAAAAATATTTGAGGCATAATTGACCGATCACGAGCAAAGTGGGAGTTTCCACTCCGTCTTTGGAGTGCGACCGCACTAGGATAGCTATCAGGATCAGTTTTGATGTAGAAAAGTATCCAAGGGGAATCCTAAGAGCCCTCTACGATAAATAAAGGTTTTGTACACCCGAATGAGGTTGGATGGAGGTAGTTAGATGATAGTAGGAGAAAATGAGATAGGAATTAGGATGCGATTTATGAGTTTTTCAGTTTTTGGTTTTCATTTACAGTTGTAACCACTTTTCACTTATGAATATAACATAGGAAAAATTGATCCAATGCATAGGTAGACATTGTTTGCAGTTCCTTGTTATTGTGTTTTCATGAATGAATGAATGAATTTCATTATGAACAGATGGAACTGTGAATGTTAGGATAAGTTTCAATTGTTTCTCTTCTGACGAGTGGTGCAAAGTGTGCACACAAAATGAAAGGAGTGCATTGATGGAATTTGTTTCGGTTATGAAGCTAAGAAGAGATAGCATGAAAATTTCCCTTTGAAAGGAGTGCAAAGAGACTGGTGCAAGGCGTCAACAGTGGTCCGCAAGAATTCAAACTTTGTGTAAAGATCTGGTGCAAGGAGTGCACAGATCCGAGATTTGACTAAGTGTCAAAGGGACTTTGCAGAAGTCCAAGAATGAGGAAATGAGATTGCCAAGAGGGTGAGAGGAATTTCTCTTCGATAAATCCATCATATCTGAGTTATCGAAATCCATGAAATTCAAGGAGTGCGTGTAAAGTCAAAGTCTTCACGACACTAAGATCAGGGAGAATAACACTTTTCATAAGTGTTAACGAGATCCAAGAAACGAACTTCCAGGAAGGAAAAATGTCGAAGCCTTTGAACCCTTAGAAAATCTTTTGAGTCTAAATAAAGTGTAAGCTCAGGGGGGAATATCTGGATCATCCGATCAATGTCCAGAAAATGAGGAGCAAGAACAGAGGGGGAAATATCTCTGTCATTTGGTATGAGCGTACAAGAATCGTAGCCGCCCGATCAAGGTAAAGTGCAATAATGATAAGATTTGAAATTACACAGGAGGAGCGGGGTTACGAGATCCCGAAATCATCGAAACCATCCATCAAGGGGAACACATGGAGAGAGATCAACGTTTCGTTGACTCGTGACTCAGGGAATTCAAAGACATAGTTATAAGAACTCACGACTCGCGAGATCGTGATTTTATCAAAACTATTGATCGGAGGACTGAGCTGAACCGTGGATCTAGTTTCATCGGGAGTTCGCAACTTGGGAAATCAGAAGTAAGAGTTCTAGGAACTTGTGAAATCTGATTCTGTGATTTTATAATAGCCATCATATCCATAGGATCATGAGTCATTGATTTGGTGCTCCGAAATATCGACATTTCAGGAGTCGGGAGTGAGTGTGATATGATATGATTTGTCGGCTAGAGGGAGGATCTGGACCATCAGATCTGAGGCATCGAGAGTTTCGACATGGGGAGAATGGAGGTAAACCAAATCGGGAGTTCCTAATATGCGAATTCATGACGCGCTCAGGAGATTCGTCCACAGTCAAGTTGAGGGGTCACATCGTCGAAGGATAAGGGAAGAGCTAGCATGCACTAGTCCGCACGTCGAGATTTCAGAAGTTGGAGGATCGGGGTTGTATTATATGTAAACACCTGATACAAGAAATCGTGAGATGCCTTTGGTTAGGTGAGTGGTCACAGTCGTGGTCACGTAATGGAAGGAGCTAGCCAGAGGAGAGCTAGTGCTCGATTCATGTGGAAGTTGAACAGGGCTCAGGAGGGAACCCACATGTCTCATATGACCTGCATATTTGTGGAAATGACCTATGTAAGTGGGTTTGAGTCTAGTAGATTCCCAAAGAGTCGATCTGACTCAGTTTCTTGATCGATCCTAGACTAGGAGGTCGTGCAACCCTTAGGAGAGAAGCGGGTTCTGCATCAAGTGGTATCAGAGCCAATTTTTTTCTTCCAAACAACAGGAAAAGGAGAGGAGACAAAAGAACTCAAAGTTGTACTTTGTGTGTGACAGAGAGTCAACACAAAGCCACCAAGGAGATGAGAGAAAGCATCTTTATCCAATCAAGCTGTAGAAATGGAGATGTGAGAACTTCGTGCGAGATTAGAGGCAATGGAGGCAGTGTAGAGATGAGCACCTGATGTTGGAGATGTAAGCGATGCAGAGAGAGAATAAGTAGAAGCCGACAAAACTGCAGGAGAGGATGTCGTCGAAGAACACATGCTGAGAGAAATTCTTAGATTGGGAGGCAAAGCCAAGATAGAGTTCCCAATGTATGAATGAAATTTGGATGTTGAAGAAATGTTGGATTGGATAATATCCATAGGAATTTTTTTTGACTATGAAGATGTCGATGAAGAGATAAAGGTGAAATAGGCTATCACCTGGCTCAAAGGACACGAAAAAATGTGGTGGGATGAAATAGAAGATGAGAGGAGGAGCTAATGAAAACATAAGATAAAGAATTGGGACAGAATGGTAGCCAAGATGAAGGCTAATTTCATGCCCAAATATTATTAGATCAATATGTTTAGGAAGATGCAGAACCTGAGACAGAAAGGGATGATAGTTAAGGAGTACACAGAGGAGTTCTATGGGTTGAATATCATAATTGGACAAAGAGAGAGAGATGAAGAAAATTTTTCTAGATATATGAATGGCCTGAGATATGAAATCCAGGATGAGCTCAACATGATGTCGATAAAGACAATGGAGGATGCTTATCAGTTTGCACCGAAGGGAAAGGATAATTTGGCTAGAAAAAAAATCCAGTGAGGGAGAAGTAAAATACCAGCCCCAAACAAAAGAAATGGAGTTACCCATGATGGAGAAAATAAGTATAAGGACGAGGATGAGAAACCACAGAGTCACTTGGAAAGAGGAGACACTTCCCAAGGAATATAGGGTGGTGGAAGAAGTTCTTCCAAAGGAAGAGGAAGAAGAGGAGGAGGAGAAGTAAGATTTTATGCCTGTGGAAAAATAGGTCACATGTCTAGGAATGTCTCGAGAAATAAGGAGGAGGTGAATCTCACATTTCAGAAGCACATAGAAGATATGTTGAAGCAGAAGGAGTAGAGGATGGAAGATCCCTGATGTTGAGGAAGGTTCTCTTAAAACCAGAAGCAAAAGTTGAAAGGTCAGTGTATAGGAATAGTCTCTTCAGAACAACTTGCAAGACTAAAGATGGAGTATGCAAGGTGATAATTGATAGTGAGAGCACTGACAACTTATTATCCACAGATATGGTGGATGAATTGGAGCTGAAGACAACTGCACATCTAAATCCATATAAAGTATCAGGGTTGCAGAAGGGACACTAGGTAATGGTTACTAAAAAATGCTTGGTTGAATTTAAGATAGTTGGATATAGAGATGAAATTCTATGTAATGTAATTCCCATGGATATATGCCATATATTGTTGGGGAGACCATGGCAATTTGACAGGAACATCATTCATGATGGATGGAATAATACATACACCTTGGACACACAAGTTGTTGCCAATAGAGGAGAAGAAAGTGAAGGAGGAATCCAACACAAGAATACTTCTCATGAGTGGGAAGCAACTCTTGAAAAAAGTCAAGGAAGAATAGGATATGTAGTTTGTTGTGGTGAGGAAGCCCAGAGTTATCCTTCCAAGTACTTCAATAGATGATTTTCCTGAAGAAGTTCAGGAATTGTTAGATAATTTTGCTGACATAGTGGTGGATGAGCTGCCTAACTCATTGCCTCCCATAAGAAGTATCAACCATCATATTGACTTTATACCAGGAGCAAGTATGCCAAACAAAGCAGCATACAAATTGACACCTTGAGAGAATGAGGAAGTGAAGAACCAATTCCAGGAATTGTTAGACAAGGTTTTGGTTAGAGAGAGATTGTCCATGTGTAGTACCAACTATATTAATTCAAAGAAAGATGTAGGATGGAGAATGTGTACAGACTCAAGATTCATTAACAATATCACCATCAGGTATAGATTTCCTTTACCAAGAATGGATGATTTAATTGGATATTTAAGTGGACAAAATTTCTTTTCTAAGATAGATTTGAAAAGAAGATGTCACCATATTATAATGAGAGAAGGTGATGAGTGGAAGAAAACCTTTAAGACAAATGAAGGTTTGCATGAGTGTCTTGTTATGCCATTTGGCTTAACAAATGCCCCAAGTTCTTTTATGAGATTGATGACTGAAATACTGAAAGATTTCATTGGCAAATTCGTGGTTGTGTATGTAGATGATATAGTGATATTTAGTAGGACTAAAGAGGAGCATTTGAGGCACCTGACATTATTGATGAGAAGACTACAGTAGGACAAGTTGTTGATAAATCAGAATAATTCCTCTTTTATGAAGACAAAGCCATTTACTTGGGTTTTGTGATCTATTCTAATGAACTAAAGATGGATCCAGAGAAGGTGAAAGCAATCAAAGAATGGTCATCACTGAAGAATATGTTCAAGATAAGGAGATTCCATGGATTATCAAGCTACTATAGGAAATTCATCAGAGACTTCAGTGGAATTTGTGTGCCAATGATGGATATAGTGAAGAATATGAACAAGTATTTTAAATGGACAGAAGAGGTCGAGAGGAGATTCAATATACTGAAGGAGAAAATAACAGAATGACCAATTTTGGTCTTGTCAAATTTTGAAAAGACATTTCAGGTGAGATGTGATGCAAGTGGAGTTGCAATTGGAGCAGTTTTGAGCCAAGATAATAGACATGTTGCCTATTTCAGTGAGAAGTTGAATGAGACCAACGGAAAATACTCCACATATGATAAGGAGTTTTATGCCATAATTCAAGCCTTGAAAAGTGGAGACATTACCTTGTCCCACAAGAATTTGTCTTGTATAGTGATAACCAGGCTTTACAATTCATAACAAGACAAGAAAAAGTGAATCAGAGGCATGTGAAATGGGTTGAGTTTATGAAGATTTTTACTTTTTTCATAAAACATATTGCTTGGAATGCTAACAAGGTTGTTGATCCATTAAGCAACAGATGTTTGATTCTGCAGGAATTTCAGGTGAAGACCTTAGGGTTTGAACACCTTAAGGACATGTATTGTGGTGATACATATTTCAAGGAAGCATATGAAGCATGTGCAAATCCTGTGCTGAGAGACAAAAGCCAGTGGATAGAGTACATGATCCATGAGGGATTGTTGTTCAAAGTAAATCAATTGTTCATACCAAAATGCTCAATGAGGGATAAACTTTTGAAGGAAAATCATAGTGGAGAGTTGGCTGGACATTTCATCCATGATAAGACATTTTCCTAGTTGAGCAATTCATACTATTGGCCAGGTATGAGAAAAAAAGTGATAAAGTTTGTGAACATATGTAGAATTTGCCAACATGCAAAATGAAAAAGATAGAAAACTGGATTGTATCAGCCATTTCCAATACCAGAGAGGCCTTGGGATGCAATAAGCATGGATTTTGTATTGGGACTGCCAAGAACGCAAAGATTATGTGATTCCATAGTTGTGGTGGTGGATAGATTTTCAAAGATGGCATACTTTATCCTGTGCCAGAAGACCAGTGATGCAACACATGTTGCAAATATTTTTTTCAAGGAAGTTGTAAGACTTCATGGCCTACCGAGAAGCATTGTCTCAGATAGAGACAAAAAAATTGTTGGTCACTTTTGGAGAGCATTATGGAAGAAGTTGGGGACATATTCTTCCTTCATCTTAGATTATCACCCTTAGATAGATGGACAAAATGAGGTGCTAAACAGAAGTTTGGGAAACTAGTTGAGGAGTCTGGTTACTAAACACCATAATCAGTGGGATCAGATTCCGCCACAAGCAGAATTTGCATACAATGACTCACCAAATAGGAGAACTGGAAAGAGCCCATTCCAAATATTGTATGGAATGAAACCCATGGGAGTATCTGAGTTGAGATACTTGGAACATAGTGAGATCAGGAGCACTGGAGCATAATATTTTGCTGCAGAAATGTAGAGGCTCCATAGCGAGATCAGAGGACAGTTGCAAAGTTCTAACCAGGAGTACAAATGCAAAGTTGATCAACATCACAAAGAACTTCAATTTGAAGTAGGAGATCATGTTCTAGCATATCTCAGGAAAGAAAGGTTACCTAGGGGAACATATAAAAAGTTAAAGATGAATAATATAGGACCATGTAAGATATTGAGGAAGTTTGATGAAAACACCTATGATATTGAGCTACCAGATGGAGTGGTCATGTTTCCCATATTCAATGTTAGAGACCTGTATCCTTAAAAGAAAGAGCACACAGAGGGATCAAAATATCAAGAGGAGGTCCAGTGGGAAAAATAAATGCTTGTAGTAGAGAAGCCATAGATGGAGAAGATCATTGATTAGAGCATCGAAAAAAATACCAGGAGGAAGATGTATTTTGAATGTATGATCAAGTGGAAGGGACATCCAATAGAACATGCCAGTTAGGAAAATGAATCCTCTATTCAGAAGTATGGAAAGTCGGTGTAGGAGCTCATGGAAAGGAGTCCATGAATATTTTTCAAGGGGAGTATGATGCATGAGCATCGCTAGAAAGTATGCGGAGAAATACCTATCAGTGTTTGGGAATCTGTACAAGACCTCAACACTACCAATTTCAACCGATATTTTAAAATCCACTTTATCTCAGTGCTAGAAAAATCTTTGAGGCATGCTTGAGCAATCGCGAGCGAAGTGTGATTTTCCACTCCGGATCTGGAGTGCAACTGCACTAGGATAGATGTCAGGATAGGTTTTCATGTAGACAAGTAGCCAGGGGGAACCCTAAGAGCCCACTTAGATAAATAGAAGTTTTGTACGCCCGAATGAGGCTGGCTAGAAGTAGTTATACGATAGTAGGAGAAAATGAGATAGGAGTTAGGAGGAGATTTTTGAGTTTTTCAGATTTTGGTTTTCATTTATAGTTGTAACCACTTTTCACTTATGAACATAACAAAGAAAAAATTGATCCAATGCATAGGTAGACATTGTTTGTAGCTCCCTGTTATTTTGTTTTCATGAATGAATGAATGAATTTCATTATGAACAGATGGAAATGTGAATGTTAGGATAAGTTTCATTTGTTTCTCTTATGATGATTGGTGCAAAGTGTGCACACAGAACACAAGGAGTGCATTGACATAATATGTTTCATTTCTGAAGCTCAGAAGAGATAGCACGAAACTTTTCCTTTGGAAGGAATTCAAAGGGACTGGTGCAAGGCATGCACAGTGGTCCACAAGAATTCGAACCTTGCGTAAAGATCTAGTGCAAGGAGTGCATATATCCGAGATTAAACTAAGTTTTAAAGGTACTTTTTAGAAGTTGAAGAACTAGGAAAGGATAACTCCAGGAGGGAGAGAGGAACTTCTCTTCGATAAATCCTTAAAATCTAAGTTATAGAAATTTGTGAAACGGAAGGAGTGTGTGGGAAGTCAAAGTATTCACAAAACCAATCTCACGGGGAATAACACTTTTCATAAGTGTTAATGAGATCCAAGAAACAGACTTGAGGGAAGGATAAAGGTCAGAGCCTTTTAACCCTTCAAACATATTTTGAGTCTAAAGAAAGCGTAAGCTCAGGGGGAAAGATATGGACCACTTGATCAACATCCAGACAACGAGGAGAAAGCATAGAGGGGGAAATATCTCAACCATTCGGTTTGAGCACAGAAGAATAGTATCCTCGCGATCAAGGTAAAGTGCGCTAACGATAAGATTTGAAATTACAGAGGAGGAGCGGGGTTACGAGATCCTGAAATCATCTAAACCAACTATCAAGGGGGACACATGGTGAGATATCAGTGTTTCACTAAATCATGACTCAGGGAATTCAAATACAGAGTTGTAAGAAATCATGACTCGCGATATCCTGATTTGATCACAGTCATTGATCAGAGGAGAAAGCTAAACCATAGATCTGGTTTTATCGGGAGTTCGCAAATTGGGAAGTCAAAAGTAAGAGTTCTAGGAACTCGCGAAATCCGACTCCGCGATTTGATAATAGACATGAGATATAGAGGAGCGTGAGTTGTTAATTTGGTGCTCTGAAATATCAACATTTTGGGAGTCAGGAGTGAGCACGCTATGATCTAAGCTGTCAGGTTGAGGGAGGATCTAGATAGTCAGATCTGAGGATTCAGGAGTTTAGACCTCGAGAAAACGAAGGTGAACCACATTGAGAGTTCTCGATATGTGAAATCGTGACGTGCTCGGGAGATTGGCCCATGGTCAATACGAGGGGTCACATCGTCGAAGGATAAGGGAGGAGATAGCATGCGTTAGGCCCCACGTTAGGATTTCAGATGTCAGAGAATCGGTGTTGGCTTATATGCAGACACGCGATATGAGAAATCGCGATGCGCCTTTGGTTAGGTGAGTGGTCACAGTCATGGTCACATAATGGAAGGATATAGCCAGAGGAGAGGTAGCACCTGATTCACATGGAAGTTCAACATGGCTTAGGAGGGAACCCTCGGGTCTCATATGACCTACGTATTTGTGTAAAGGACATGTGTAAGTGGGTTTGGATCTAGGAGAGGCCCAAAGAGTCGATCCAACTCAATTTATTGATCGATCCTAGAACGGGAGGTCGTGCAGCCCTTAGGAAAGAAAGGGGGGTTTGCATGTCGTCGGATCAAAGAGAGATCTAGACCATTGTTTTCCCAGGGAGATATCAAGAGATATCGGGAGAAGGGAGGTGAGAATTCCTCCAACTTCGTGAAACAAGAAATCCCAATATGCAAAGAGGAGATCATAACCATTGGATTGAAAGGATTGTGGACCATTGATCACACAAACGAACCTCACAAGTAATGGTTTCGAGAGGACAAGCAAGTAGGCTTTGTGAAACATGAAATCATGAAGCGCTCAAAAGATTGGCCCACGGTCATAGCAAAGGGTCACATCTGAGAAGGAAAATAGAGGGGCTAGCAAGCACTAGGATCCTATCGAGATTTATAAGGTCGAGAAAGTTGGGGTGACTCACATGCAAAGACTCGATACGCAAATTCGTGACGTGCATTTTGATCAGGCGAGTGGTCACATAAAAGAAAGGGATTGGCCATAGAAGATCTAGCACGCGTTTGGCCTTGAGGTTTGAACAACGCTTAGGAGAGGACCCGCGGGTCTCACACGACCTATGTATTTGGAGAAAAGACCTGTGTAAGAGGGTTTGGGGTCTACTAGAGACCCGAAGAGTCAATGAGACTCAGTTTCTTGATTGATCCTAGACCGGGAGGTCGCACATCCCTTAGGAGAGAAGTGGAGTCTGCATCACATTGATTAATAAAGTATCACATTTAAGTATG
>JZKD02S1755882.1:117270-133638 GCA_000966675.3 Picea glauca
ATAGCAATGTATCTAAATCAATATAAATTGCACATACATTATTTATACCATAATGTTTCTCGGTTAGTGGTTCTGATATCCACTTTCATCATCATTATCACTTGGATATTTCATAACCCATAACCTACATATCAATCTGCAACACAACTCATACATTTCTATGAATTATCATCATATAATTGCATACTATCATCATTTCACTTTGGTATCCCTGTACCGATAGATCAACATCAAAGTTTTCCACATATATTATCATGAGATTATCATAGATTATCATGAGATCAAATTCAAACTCATCATTCATTCATGAGATTATCATTTGCCCAAAATAGGTTGCATTGTATCCAACATCATTCTAATAGTGTTTAAACATTCAACAATTTCACTTTCTCACAATATGTCACATCATATACATCATCATCAATAACATTTAAACATTCGTAAAATTTACATCCACATAACAGATCACATTACATGCCTCGTCATTGATAACATTTAATCATTCATAAAATTCACATTCACATAACAGATCACATTACATGCCTCATCATTGATATCATTTAATCATTCGTAAAAGTTCATAAGTTTGAAGTTTAAGTGTCTCACTTAATAGTTTCACTGTGACTCGGAAATAAAGTGTATAGGCCTCAGGTAACCCTGGTTGTCTAAGTCAAAAGGTGGTGTTAGCTACACCCCACCCTCGAGAAACATGTTCTCGAGGTGGTCAAAATAGTGAGGGATAGTCTCGCCGTAGTGTCTCGGGGTCCTCCCAAGTAGCAGATCCTGGACTATACTTGTCCCACTAGACCTTAACTTGATCTACCAGACGATTTCTGAGATGTTGGACTCTACTGTCCAATATGCATAATGGTTCTACCGTGAGGGTTCTCATGTCTGATACCTGCAATTCTTTCCAATTTAATTTATGTGATTCATCGGCACATAATGACGTAAAACAAATACATGAAATACATTATGAGTTTTATGCAAGTGGGGTGGCAGTATGAGACGATAGGTGATGAGTCCAATTTTCTCTTAGACCCTAAATGGCCCTATAAACTGGGGTGACAAATTTGTCCCCTTCCCAAACCGTATGGTACTCTTATTAGGCCTGATACGAATTAAAACTTGGTCCCCCACTTCATAATTTTGGTCGGTCCTGTGTGCCTCTGCATAACTTTTCTATCTATCCTGTGCTTCCTTTAGTCTCTTCCTAATCTGAATCACCTCTTCCTCCATTTCCTGAATCAATTCTGGACCAACTGTTACTCGGTCTTCTAATCTATCCCAACTCAATGGTGTTATGCATGGCCTTCCATACAAAGCTTTGTATGGTGGCATTTCGATGGAGCTATGATAACTATTATTGTAGGCAAACTCTACCAAAGGTAGGTACTTCTTCCACTGGGTTTGATTATCCATTACATACATCCTAAGAATGTTTTCCATAACTTGATTTACTCTCTCAGTTTTCCCATCTGTTTCCGGATGATAAGTTGTGCTTAAGTTCAATTGAGTCCTTAATGCTGACTGTAAACTTGTCCAAAACCTAGATGTGAATCTTGAGTCCCTATCTGWAATGATCTTTTTAGGTATCCCGTGCAAAYGGATAACCTCACTTATGAACACTCGTGCCACATCAGTAACATCGTAAGTGTCTCTAACCAGAATGAAATGAGAACTCTTGGTTAACTTATMCACTACCACAAGAATGGCATTGTGTATATGAGATGTGAGTGGAAACCCTACAACAAAATCCATTGAGATGACTTCCCATTTGGACATAGGAACATCATGTGGTTGTAGGAGTCATGCCGGGTGATGGTGATCGACCTTCACTTGTTGACACTCTAGGAATCTGGCGACGAAATGGACTACATCGCGTTTCATGCCTACCCAAAAGAAGAGTTTCTTCATCTCTACGTACATCTTATTCACACCTAGATGTGCACAATAAAGTGATCTATGGGCTTCCTTCAGTATGATGCTTCTAATATCCCCATTCTCCAGGATATAAATCCTTCCTCAATATCTTAACAATCTGTTTATTTCTAGATTATATCCTTCATACTTTGGGTCTAACTGCCTCCTGCTCTGGAGATTTGAAGTAACCTTTAAATACCAACTGTCTCCTAGTAGTTGTGCCAACACATGTTTCCTCAGACTGACCTTTAAGGTCACCAAGGAGAAGATACGTGGTCTCATACTGAAGGCATCTGCGACCACATTTTCCTTTCCCTTTATATACGAAATACCAAAATCATACTCACTCAGAAACTCGCTCCATCGCCTTTGCCTGGCATTCAGATCTCTTTGAGTGAAGAGATGTTTTAAGCTTTGATGGTCCATTTTGAGTTCAAAATTTCGCCCCAGAAGATAGTGCCTCCAAAGTTTCAGAGCTAGCATTACAACTGCCAACTCTAAATCATGAGTCGCGTATAGCTCTTCGTGCTTCTTCAACTTTCTTGACGCATAAGCTATCACCCCTCCATCCTGCATTAGCACAGCCCCCAATCCTTGTTTCGAGGCATCCGTGCAGACCATGACATCCTTTTCCATATCTGGCACTCGTAGAATTGGCGCACTAGTTAGTAATATCTTAAGCTCAATGAATGCACTATCATATTCTTCTGTCCATTCATACCNGTGGTCAAAATAGTGAGGGATAGTCTCGCCGTAGTGTCTCGGTGTCCTCCCAAGTAGCAGATCCTGGACTATACTTGTCCCACTAGACCTTAACTTGATCTACCAGATGGTTTCTGAGCTGTCAGACTCTACGGTCCAATATGCGTAACAGTTCTACCGTGAGGGTTCCCACATCTGATACCTGCAATTATTTCCAATTTAATTTATGTGATTCATCAGCACATAATGACGTAAAACAGATACATGAAATACATTATGAGTTTTATGCAAGTGGGGTGGCAGTACGAGACGATAGGCGACGGGTCCAATTTTCTCTTGGACCCTAAATGGCCCTATAAACCGGGGTGACAAATTTTTCCCCTTCCCAAACCGTATGGTACTCTTATTAGGCCTGATACGAATGAAAACTTGGTCCCCCACTTCATAATTTTTGTCGGTCCTGTGTGCATCCGCATAACTTTTCTGTCTGTCTTGTGCTTCATTTAGTCTCTTCCTAATCTGAATCACCTATTCCTCCATTTCTTGAATCAATTCTGGCCCAACTGTTACTCGGTCTTCTAATCTATCCCAACTCAATGGTGCTCTACATGGCCTTCCATATAAAGCTTCATATGGTGGCATTCCGATGGAACTATGATAACTATTATTGTAGGAAAACTCTACCAAAGGTAGGTACTTCTCCCACTAGGTTTGATTATCCATTACATACATCGTAAGCATGTCTTCCATAACTTGATTTACTCTCTCAGTTTTCCCATCTGTTTTCGGATGATAAGTTGTGCTTAAGTTCAATTGAGTCCCCAATGCTGACTGTAAACTTGTCCAAAACCTAGATGTGAATCTTGAGTCTCTATCTGAAATGATCTTTTTAGGTATCCAGTGCAAACAGATAACCTCACTTATGAGCACTCATGCCACATTAGTAACATCGTAAGTGTCTCTAACCAGAATGAAATGAGCACTCTTGGTTAACTTATCCACTACCACAAGAATGGAATTGTGTCTATGAGATGTGAGTGGAAACCCTACAACAAAATCCATTGAGATGACTTCCCATTTGGACATAGGAACATCATGTGGTTGTAGGAGTCCTGCCAGGTGCTGGTGATCGGCCTTCACTTGTTGACACTCTAGGAATCTGGCGATGAAATGGACTACATTGCGCTTCATGCCTACCCAAAAGAAGAGTTTCTTCATCTCTGCATACATCTTCTTCACACCCGGATGCGCACAATAAAGTGATCTATGGGCTTCCTTTAGTATGATGCTTCTAATATCAACATTCTCCAGGATATACATCCTTCCTCAATATCTTAACAATCCGTCTGTTTCTAGATTATATCCTTCATACTTTGGGTCTAACTGCCTCTCGCTCTGGAGGTTTGAAGTAACCTTTAAATACCAATTGTCTCCTAGTAGTTGTGCCAACACATGTTACCTCAAACTGACCTTTAAGGTCACCAAGGAGAAGATACGTGGTCTCCTACTCAAGGCATCTGCGACCACATTTTCCTTTCCCTTTATATACGAAATACGAAAATCATACTCACTCATAAACTCACTCCATCGCCTTTGCCTGGCATTCATATCTCTTTGAGTGAAGAGATGTTTTAAGCTTTGATTGTCCGTTTTGAGTTCAAAATTTCGCCCCACAAGATAGTTCCTCCAAAGTTTCAGAGCTAGCATTACAACTGCCAACTCTAAATCATGAGTCGCCTATAACTCTTAGTGCTTATTCAACTTTATTGACGCATAAGATATCACCCCTCCATCCTGCATTAGCATGGCCCCCAATCCTTGTTTCAAGGCATCCGTACAGACCATGAAGTCCTTTTCCATATATGGCACTCATAGAATTGGCGCACTAGTTAGTAATATCTTAAGCTCAATGAATGCACTATCACATTCTTTTGTCCATTCATACCTGATCCCTTTGCATTGCAAAGTGGTAATGGGTTTCTCTATTTTTGAGAATCCTTCCACAAATCTGTGGTAATAACTCGCTAGCCCCATGAAGCTTCTCACCTCATGTGCATTTTTCAGCACTGGCCATTCCATAATGGCCTTTACCTTTCCTGGGTCCACCGAGATTCCTTTGCCTGAACTGATATGACCTAAATAGTGGATCTCTGTCTGGAAGAAGGAGCACTTCGACAGCTTCCCATACAGTTTTTTCTCCATAAGGCAAGACAATACTACTCGCAAGTGTTCCTCATGTTCTCTTTCATTCCTGGAATAGATGAGAATGTCATCCAGAAAAACTTGTACAAAACGGTCTAAGTACTTCCGGAATACACCGTTCATGAGGCTCATAAATACTGTTGGCACATTGGTCAATCCGAAAAGTACTACAACAAGCTCATAATGTCCAAATCGAGTTCGAAAGGTAGTTTTTGGGATATCACCTTCCTTAATCCTTAACTAATGATATCCAGATCGCAAATCGATCTTTGAGAATATCGTTGCTCCTTTCATCTGATCGAAGAGGTCATCTATTCTTGGCATTGGGTACCTATTTTTCATTGTAGCATGGTTCAAGTCCCTATAGTCTATACACAGTTGTAACGATCCATTCTTCTTCTTTACAAAAATTACCGGTGCGCCCCAAGGTGAGACACTGGGACCTAGTAACCGTAAGTCTAGTAACTCCTTCAACTGCATTTGCAATTCACAAAGTTTCGGCACCGTCATCCGATACAGAGTCTTGGATATTGGTTCTGCACCAGGTTTTAGCTCAATAGTAAAATCAAGCTCCCTCTCAGGAGGTAACCCTGGTAACTCGTCCAGAAAAACATCTGGAAATTCTGACAATACCGGACACTGATCTAATGAGGGTCCTTTCCTTTCAGCCACTGCTTCCACTACATACAGTCGACACCCTTGCCTCAAGCACCGCTTGACCTTCATAGTTGATATAAAGTGTAATGAAACTTTTCTCTGTACACCTTGGATCTCTATTGGTCTTCCTTCATCATTGATACACAACACCCTTTTTGCGAAACAATCTACCAAATCTCNTGATTATCCATTACATACATCCTAAGCATGTCTTCCATAACTTGATTTACTCTCTCAGTTTTCCCATCTGTTTCTGGATGATAAGTTGTGCTTAAGTTCAATTGAGTCCCCAATGCTAACTGTAAACTTGTCCAAAACCTAGATATGAATCTCGAGTCCCTATCTGAAATGATATTTTTAGGTATCCAGTGCAAACGGATAACCTCACTTATGAGCACTCGTGCCACATCAGTAACACCGTAAGTGTCTCTAACCAGAATGAAATGAGCACTCTTGGTTAACTTATCCACTACCACAAGAATGGCATTGTGTCTATGAGATGTGAGTGGAAACCCTACAACAAAATCCATTGAGATGACTTCCCATTTGGACATAGGAACATCATGTGGTTGGAGGAGTCCTGCCGGGTGATGGTGATCGGCCTTCACTTGTTGACACTCTAGGCATCTGGCGACGAAATGGACTACATCGCGCTTCATGCTTACCCAAAAGAAGAGTTTCTTCATCTCTGCATACATCTTCTTCACACCCGGATGCGCACAATAAAGTGATCTATGGGATTCCTTCAGTATGATGCTTCTATTATACCCATTCTCCAGGATATACATCCTTCCTCGATATCTTAACAATCCGTTTGTTTCTAGATTATATCCTTCATACTTTGGGTCTAACTGCCTCCCGCTCTGGAGGTTTGAAGTAGCCTTTAAATACCAACTGTCTCCTAGTAGTTGTGCCAACACATGTTACCTCAAATTGACCTTTAAACTCACCAAGGAGAAGATACATGGTCTCCTACTCAAGGCATCTGCGACCACATTTTCCTTTCCCTTTATATACGAAATACCAAAATCATACTCACTCATAAACTCACTCCATCGCCATTGCCTGGCATTCAGATCTCTTTGAGTGAAGAGATGTTTTAAACTTTGATGGTCCTTTTTGAGTTCAAAATTTCGCCCCACAAGATAGTGCCTCGAAAGTTTCAGAGCTAGCATTACAGCTGCCAACTCTAAATCATGAGTCGCGTATAACTCTTAGTGCTTATTCAACTTTCTTGACGCATAAGCTATCACCCCTCCATCCTGCATTAGCACGGCCCCCAATCCTTGTTTCGAGGCATCCGTGCAGACCATGAAGTCCTTTTCCATATCTGGCACTCGTAGAATTGGCGTAGTAGTTAGTAATATCTTAAGCTCAATGAATGCACTATCACATTCTTTTGTCCATTCATACCTGACCCCTTTGCATTGCAAAGTGGTAATGGGTTTCACTATTTTTGAGAATCCTTCCACAAATCTCTGGTAATAACTCGCTAGCCCCATGAAGCTTCTCACCTCATGTGCATTTTTTGGCACTGGCCATTCCATAATGGCCTTTACCTTTTCTGGGTCCACCGAGATTCCTTCGCCTGAAATGATATGACCTAAATAGTGGATCTCTGTCTCGAAGAAGGAACACTTTGACATCTTCCCTTACAGTTTGTTCTCCGTAAGGCAAGACAATACTACTCGCAAGTGTTCCTCATGTTCTCTTTCATTCCTGGAATAGATGAGAATGTCATCCAGAAAAACTTGTATAAAATGGTCTAAGTACTTCCGGAATACGCCGTTCATGAGGCTCATGAATACTGTTGGTGCATTGGTCAATCCGAAAGGTACTACAACAAGCTCATAATGTCCAAACCGAGTTCGAAAGGCATTTTTTGGGATATCACCTTCCTTAATCCTTAACTGATGATATCCAGATTGCAAATCGATCTTTGAGAATACCGTTGCTCCTTTCATCTGATCGAAGAGGTCATCTATTCTTGGCATTGGGTACCTATTTTTCACTGTAGCATGGTTCAAGTCCCTGTAGTCTATACACAGTCGTAAGGATCCATCCTTCTTCTTTACAAAAATTACCGGTGCGCCCCAAGGTGAGACACTGGGCCTTAGTAGCCCTAAGTCTAGTAACTCCTTCAATTGCATTTGCAATTCACAAAGTTCCAGCGCCGTCATCCAATACAGAGTCTTGGATATTGGTTCTGCACCAGGTTTTAGCTCAATAGTAAAATCAATCTCCCTCTCAGGAGGTAACCCTGGTAACTCGTCCAGAAAAACATCTAGAAATTCTGACAATACCGGATACTGATCTAATGAGGGTCCTTTCCTTTCACCCACTGCTTCCACTACATACAGTCGACACCCTTGCCTCAAGCACCGCTTGACCTTCATAGTTGATATAAAGCGTAATGACACTTTTCTCTGTACACCTTGGATCTCTATTGGTCTTCCTTCATCATCGATACACAACACCCTTTTTGCGAAACAATCTACCAAAGCTCGGTGCGTTGCTAACCAATCCATTCCAATGATTAAGTCGTATGCTCCAAGAGCAGTGACATATACCTTCAACCTGGTAGTGCACACTCCTAGGTATACTATACAATTATCGACACTAGGTCCTACAACTTGTTTTTCCCCCGAAGCCATCTCGACTGGTTTAAAGTCATCGTGCTCGTAGGATTCCAACCCACTCTTTTCTAATGCAGATGGTGAAATGAAACTATCTGTCGCACCAGAATCAAACAAAATCTTAACATTAATACAATTTAACGTACCTGAGTATTCTACTAATGTGGATTGATGTTCGGCTTGGCGGTTGTTAACCGCTGCGTAAATCTGATGGTTGCTACTTTCTCTCCCAATTGGTGCCTTTCCTTCTCTATGCACGAACCCTGATTGTAACTTCGGGCAGTCACGCTGGTAATGGGGTCCCCCGCACCCCCAACAGGTAACACCAGATTGAACCTGTGCATTGTTATGTGCCTGTCTTTGAAACGATTTCCTTCCCCTGGGACCCCTGCCCCTACTAGTTGTTCCCTGAGATGGTCATGGACCTGTCTACATCGTTGGTGATGAATGAGATGCTGCACTAGCTTCCATTGAAATCCTTGCAGCTACTGTCCTCGGGGTATTTCCTACGAATCCAGGGCGATGAAGAAATGTTGATCTTGTACCTCCTGTTAAGTTCATGTGTTCTTCCGCATAATGCACATTTTCTACCGCCTCCGCTACTGAAGATGGTTTCCACATCCGCACCATAGCTCTTATCTTCGGGTTCAATCCATAAACGAAGCGCTATGCCTGTTGCTGGTCATTGTCCATATACGAAACATACTTGACCAGCTCCATAAACCTGATCTCGTATTCTTCTACAGTCCTGTTTCCTTGTACTAAGGCATGAAATGCCCCTACTTGTTGTTCCTCGTAGTATGTTGGCAGATACTTCCTTCAAAACCTCTCCTTGAAAAGTTCCCAAGATACTGTGTTTGGGGTAAGGTGTAGCTGTCTTTCCAAGTTGCCCCACCAGTTTAAGGCGCTATCTCTTAACTGGAAAATTGTGATCTTTGCCTTCGAGTTGGATGCATAGTCCCTTAAGGAAAAACACCTTGTCATGCCTTCCAACCATGCTTCCGCGTGTTCACTGGCGCGACCTCCGACAAACTCAGGAAGTTTGATCTTCTGCAATTCTCGCGTGATGTCTTCAGGTAGAAATTTTCCCCTTGAGTTCCTTGATGCTTCTGGATTACCCATCCCAGACGGTGGGAGTTCCACTTCAGTCCATGTTGGTTGGCGCCCCTTTAAAGTCTTGTTAATTTCTTCCAACGAGCATAGTATGAGGGCTACTTCAGGCGATGGTGGTGGCGGTGCTGGTGGTGTCGGTGGGGTTGATGGTTTTGGTGGTGTTGATGGTGTGGGTGGCGTCGGTGGTGCCTGTGACGATGCTCCCCTTCCTCAACCCCTTCGAGTCCTAGCCATCTTGTATGACTTAATCTGCATCACCCCAAAGTTATCAGGGTGAGTTCCAGGACATTTCAAATTGATGCTACTTAAACTTAGAAACAGGGTTGGGCGTAAGTTTTCTTTACTTGTCTATAAACAAGCATTACTCCATCAGGGGAATTGGCTCGGTTTTGGGTTAGGATTAAGCATCTAAGTTTGGTTAACATCAACTTCAAGGTAGACTAACCTTAAACTTTAATAACATAGTTTAATTATTATTACACTAATTTAACCCAAATTAGCTTTATTTTAATTTAAACTAACTTAACCTTATTTATATGTAAATTATTTATACTGAATATTTAATTTATTTTATATTATTTTTAACAATTTTAAAATAAAAAATAAAATAAAAAACTAAATGAGCGCCCAAGGATTCGGGCACGCATGGGTTCCACATGCTTGCCATGACCTTTGCACCTACCATGACTTATCCTCGACTTTGTATCGGGGTTTTGTACTTTTTGCTGTTGCGAAATCTTTATCTCTCCAAACCCCGATTCGCGATGGGCTCAGTCTCTATGAGCTAGCCCCTTACTGACCACACCTTGGTCCATACGATCATGCTCACAATCCTGTTACCATAGACCCTCCTATTGGGATTTTATGCTCAACTTTCCCGATGGGCCCTTTTTCTTCGTTAGCCCCTTTTACCATGAGCTTGGTCCATATGACCGCCTCCACGACCGTGGCCTTGTATCACCCGATCAAGATTTCGACGTTTCAACATTTGCGATGTCAATGCGCACACATCCTTAGGATTCCCGATTTACCGATCCGCGATGCACATGTGAGCTCTATCGGGTATCGTGAAATAGTGACTTCTAATGCAACGATTCCTATGTATGCAAAAACCTCGAAATGTCGAATCCTGACTCCTTCAGATCCTCTGACACGCGTCCCTCCAATCGAAAGGCTCTGACCGTGTCGAGAAATTGCTGATCGCGGTTTAATTCTGCAATAGTTTCACGACTCCGGAAACTCTGATATGCCAAACCCCGACTCTTCGGGATCCTCCAACATGCGTCCTCAATGTGAATGGCTTTGATCTCGTCGGGAAGTCACGAATCACGATTTCCTGTTCCACAATTTCTTTAACCTCGAAAACTCCAATGCCCCCAAACACCGACTCATGAGGATCTCATGCCACGCGTCCTCACCAATGGACGGTTCATAACTCCTGTCGGGATATCGTGAATCGCGACTCCATCATGCGAGTATTCCTTGCCCTCGAAAATCCCGATATCCCGATTCCCCGGTTTGCTGACAACTGGCCTCCACTACAGCTCTGTCCTCCTCCTCTGCTGTGATGATAGTTGGCCCCCACTCATCGGGGTTTCGTGGATCGTGAATTCAAAGTTCTTAAACATCATGTCCCCGGGATTCTCGATTTCCCGATGGGCCAAACGCCGATGGTTTTCGATGGTTGCCACCTGTCCCACAGATGGACGGCTGTGATTGTGTCGGGATTTTCCCATGGATTTCCCGACTCTTCCCGGATAACGAACACTTGTCCTCCATTCTGACTCTAGTGGTCCCACTACGCTTATGTCACTGTCGGGATATCACCGATCGCGACTCCCAACGACGTGGTTTCTTTGTCTTCGAAAACCCCGATTTCCCGATCCACAACTCTTTGGGACCTCTCGACACGTGTCATGCACAATGGATGGTCCATATCCGATCGGGAAATCGCAAATCGCGAGTTCATTATGCAACGGTTCTACACTCCTAAAATCTCCGATGGTAAAATCTCAATGCCTCCCCAGAACGCTGACACGTGTTTTGCCGACATCAATGGCTAGGATCCATTCTTGGGATTTAGAGAACCACAAGGTCTCGATTCTCAGACTTAACAAAACCCCGATGACTCAGATTTACCGATGACTCTTCCAGGACTCCTCCTATGCACGCTAGGGCTTAAACCCCGAGCAACTTTTCTAGATCTAACGGCTGATGGGATTTCTCCTGAGATATGACGGCGCAGCTCCGTTCTCTCATGTAACAGATAGCTCTTCTTTGGGATAATCGATTAGTTGCATGAAACATTATGTAGTGTTAAAATTGCTCTCTTGGCACGGTTGAAATTTATATGGGTCTATAGTTCATTAATACAATCATCAAGGATTAATATAGGCAAATAGTTCACACTATTCCTGTGCGGTAAAAGTCTGCTAAATTTCCTTTTTTTGACTGTGCATCGGCAGTTTCCCCCATTTAGGTAAGTTCGAGGTGAAATAGGCCTTTTCAAGGTCCCGCAAATGTCTTTTTTTTTTTGCATTTTATTTAGTATGGTTTGTGTAGTCATTGAATCTTACCAGTTTCAAGCCTTCAATAGAATCTTCCCACGACATTTTCATCGGTTTCAGGTGTCTATTCTACCTGAAACTTCATTAATAGCATTTCTCAAGGAAAAATTAAGCTATGACTTCTCTTTTTTCATGCTTAACAACTTGGATACCACACTGTATCAGTCCTATTTAGTCAAACTGAACGTGTGTTTCTTATAGGTTAAACGTGGCTGGAGTTAATCATTTGGGATTTTGGCCCTTAGGCCTAGATTTCGAACTAAGACGCTCTGATACCATATGTAACAACCTAACACTTCTAAACATCATTAATATTCATAAAAAAATTATCTTTTAAACTGAAACAATAACTTCTTAACATAATAGTGATTCTCATAACAGCAACTTCAGGAACTTAGATTTATAAATAAATATTGAATTCATGACAGAAAGAAATAAATACATAACTTAACAAAGTACCTGGTTCTGATGCTAAATTCTGTTGTCTTTGTGCCTTGCTGCTGCCTTCCTGCTACCTGCTCCTCAGGTCAATCCTGCCACAAACAGGAAAATAACTGCCCAAAACTACTGTCCTCCCTGCCAACTAGAAAAACTACCTAGCTCCAAGATATCTACGGATATCCTAGCCCTCCGTGCCCAAAACCTCCAGCAACCCGGTGCCTCCCCGGATAAAATCTCAACAAAGAACTCTACTCCTTGCTCATAGCAAGCCAACGGTCCACAAAATACAACAGTACACAGAAAATCACTACTCACAGCAAAACCCAACCGTCCAGAGGCTCTCTGCTCACGGCAAAACACAACTCTCCAGAGGCTCTCTGCTCATGGCGAAACACAATAGTGCATAACTCTCTGCTCACCACAGAATACAATAGTTCTCTGCCAATACAGTTGGCTCAGCAATTACAGTTCACATCATCCATTCCCCCCTGTCGAATGGTGCTCACATCCCCCTCTTCCCGTCCTTTATTCCTCCCTGCTGACTACGCATTTACTTCACAACCACCCCCGTCCTTTGTCCTTCATCACTTCATTAATTTTTTTATCATCTCGGGATTTGTGGGCTCCTCGCCCTGCATACGCCACCCTCTACTGCATACGCAATTCCTGTTATATCATTTCTTTTTTTTTTGATCTCTTAAATTTATGTCACAGGTCATTAAAGGTGATCTTCGGTTAAATTATTATTGCTTAGCTAATCCTCAATTATTCCTTTAATTAAATCTTACTTAATAATCTTTAATCATTTATTCAATTATGCTCGTTACATGAATTTTATGGATAAGTTATAATTTTTTTTATCTAATTAAATATTACAGGTTTTTACTATGTATCATTCCATTATACAATTGTCACGATAAATATGAGAGACAAATGATTATATCCATAACCAATACAAAAAGTATAAACATAATCGTAGAAAGAGAGGAAACTATATAAATGGAATATACAACCAACATGCTAGATGCAAATGATAATGTTAACGTCATAAAGAAGTTCTAGAATATGTGCAGAGTGGAAAACTACATAAATATAAATACAAACAACATGTTAGATGCAAATGATAATGCTAATGCTGTGAAGATGTTCTAGAATATATAAAGAAAAGAAACTGTATAAATGGAGATACAACCAACATGCTAAATTTTAAACGATAATGTTGTTTCCATGAATAAAATCTTGAATGTAAACAAGAAGGTCAAGAGTATCGATTATTAACACCTAAAGGAAATAACGATAAATAAAAATTGTCGGGTAGTGCTGTAACCTTGTTTAAATGATAAGGGAACTAAGAAAATCATACGAGCAAGGAAATTAAAGGCCATAACCACTCACAAACACAAAATGATAAAAAAAGAAAAAAATCCATTGATAAATGGTTAAGAGAGCTACATCATTATCGAACTAACTTTGTAAATTAACAGGAGGGGATCCCTTTTTACCTGCACAAGGGTTTAGCCCTGTTTTAGTTAAAAATGAAAAAACAGTAACATAATCCCGCA
Organism: Picea glauca; assembly: GCA_000966675.3. Taxonomy (NCBI): domain Eukaryota; kingdom Viridiplantae; phylum Streptophyta; class Pinopsida; order Pinales; family Pinaceae; genus Picea; species Picea glauca. The sequence goes on from JZKD02S1755882.1 coordinate 131,074, forward strand.
TACAAAACCATACATCTGGGGAATCCTTGCAAATGAAATCCAAAGAAAATATACTACTTATTGTTGAAATTAGACCAAAATAGTTGACAAATCTAGGACAAGTAAGCATCCCACTAATTCGAATAGAGACTATGGTAACGGACAGTCATCCATATCTAGGGTTTACTTATAAATTGTTTTACCTCTCACGGTTGAACACCCTAGCTGATAAATCATAGTCATTACCTGCCACAAGGTTTCAAACACAAAAAAAACTTAAAGTGGCACCCGTGTATGGTAAATTTTACAGTTACAAAAGGAAACCACTTAGAGTAAAACTTACAAGGTATGTGGATGGTTGATACAACTTAAAATTTTCTAGTTTGGCGAGCATATTTGCATTGATGGGTAACCATTATAGAAGGTGTAACATCCCCAACAACCAACAGGCCGGTAAATTCCACTAACACAACCTTAAATTAGATTTTAAAGCTCTGATACCAATTTGTAACATCGCCATTGACCCACAGGACAGGAAATTCCACTAATCGGCTCGGACTTAGCTCTGATACCAAACTGTAGCATCCCCTTCCAACATAGAGACCGGGTAATGTTACGACTCTGGAACACACACTTATATAATATATGCATTTTAATAAATTAAAACACTTAATCACAATAATCACAGAATTACTGCTACCATATAGAATCAATGGAATTAGTAGTAGTTCATATACCCAACTGAATACATGATTACATTCAAGCATCAAAGACATACATAACATATAAATTAAGCACATACGGATACTTATCTTTTCAATTGGAGTAACACCACCAAATACGTGAAAACCTTCCACGAACCTCCCAGCCATAGACCACACTACTCATCATGCTCAACATTGGGTAACCCCCGAGCTGGGACTAAGCTCCACCCAGGGTAAGGGAATCCTAGACTAGGCTAAGGCTACAGGAAAATGCATAGTGCAATTGGAAGGATTCTCTCCAGGAGCCTTCTTACGCCCACTACTCATGGAATTTCATTCCCCACATGCTTGTTCCACCCCAGGAGTATACACCTTCATTGTCACACAGTCCATCGGATGCTTCACCTCCCTTTCCTTAGGCTTCAGCAACAGGTTGGACCAAAATTCTTAGAGCTTCGTAGCTATTGTTGGACTCTCTCTAGGAGAAAACCACTTCCGAGAAAAATCTCTCACCTGGAGAGAGATCCTCAAAGGCTTGAGGACCTGCCTCTCCATCCATGGGCCTGACAACCCGCTTCTTCAACCAGTTTCAACTCAATTCCCACAAGGTGAGGACAAAAACCACTCATCAATACAACTCAGGAAACGAAAGGTAGAAAGCCATACTCAGTCCAGGAACTGTGTGGCCACAATCGCCAACAACTATGATACACACATCACATAGACATATAGAAAATGCGTGGGCTTCACCGAAGATGCAGCTCAGTCCATGGGTTCTTAATGGGTTCAAGATGCGTGACCAAAGGATAAAACACAGAGGTCGAGTGTAGAGGAAAAAATGGTTCAGATGCCCCCGATCCCCACAAACGTAGGGCGAGGATGACAGAATGAGAGAGAGACCCCCAACACATCTGACTCATCTGTTTTAACTGCATGCACCTAGGTCGACACTTTTCTTCCTGGAGCCACATGAGCTACATTTAGCACACGCTCTCTTTACAGGAACATAGGACAACACTCAACATGTCCACCTTAGCCTTCAGAAAATAATAATAAATTATATTTATCTCCTTTAGAGGTAAGCCCCCTTACATAGACCCTAGGCCCATACACTTAGCCTCCTCCCTTACCCAACCTTCTAGAAACATAGTCCCCCATCACTCTTTCTTCGTGGTCGGTCTGCACGCAGTGGATTTTTTATTTTATTAATGATCTACATAATTACATATACAAAATTAGGCTCCTCGCCTTTAACACCTAGGCTCTTTGGGATAATCACCAAATAAGCCTCCTAGATTATTATAACTCGGCTCACCAGCCTACAAAACATGTTTACGATACAAAATGTAACTTAGATCATCCTTGGGGATATTACAATCCCCTCCCCTTATTTTTCCCCTTTCCTCAGTACAAATTTTACACAACATCATCAAGATTTCCACAATCTTAAAAAATATGTGGGTATTTTTCCCGCATAACATCCTTAGGCTCCCATGTCACATCCTCATGACCATACCGGGTCCACTCGACCTTTACAAGCCCTATGGCTCGATTCAGGAGTTGTTTTATCTTCCAGTCCATTATGCGCACTGGATGCACTTGCAAGACGCCTTCTTTCTTCACCAGAATCACATTCCAATCAATAGCATGATTAGCATCAGGTATATATTTCTTAAGAAATGAAGCATGAACCACATTATGTACAGTCATGGATGTAGGTAATGAAATCATATATGTAATGTATATATATGTTTATACAGGCAATTATAATAACATTATAAACTATATACAAGATACACAACATACAATAAATAGAGAATTGTACTTTTGTTTTGATTGAGAATACTTCCATATCAACATGGTCTAGGCCAAGGTACCAAAC
>JZKD02S1755882.1:228252-259121 GCA_000966675.3 Picea glauca
AATCTTACTGTATCTCATTAGTAAGAAAATTCTGGAAATAAACTTTAGAGCTTAGAATTATACATATATATTTTATTATAGACCAAATAGACAGGTAGAATTAAAGGGCTATGACGATTATATTGTATTAATGTCATTCCATACTGAAATTTATTACATACAGTAGGAAGTACTATGGATACAATTATATAGAGATCCATATATATATGCATAGATGGATATACCAAAAGCCTCAGACACTTTTAATTACCTATTGTGAAAATTCCATCAGTTGCCATTAATGTCAATGAAAACGAATAGTTCAAACTGTCAGAAATGAAGTTCTGAAATGAAAAAAAATAGTTCAAGTAGTCACAAAACGAAGTTCTCAAATGAAAAAAAATAGTTCAGACAGTCACAAATGAAGTTGTGGAATTAAACGATATAGTAGTAAACTAAATTAAGTGAAGAGTATACACCCTGGAACCATATAATTTAGATATGCATAGACCTGCTGCAGTAATAATCGAAAAAGGCAAAGCTATAGGAATAAACAAAGGAATCATTCAAATTTCTCTATAAAATCCAAAGTAAACCTAGAAAGGGTCCAGACAGAATTATTGTTCACAGATACGTGTTTCTATTCATTCTAGAAATATTTGTATAACAGATCTATTATTATGAAAGAAGGGACTGTTCGAGTTTCCATCTAATTCGAATATAAAATTATAAACAATGGTATAGTCCTTCTCATATCATCCTATTACACAACAATAGGGTGATATTCCCAAGAAGGAAATCTATAGGAGACGATGACCATGCAAGCCATAGCTCAGCTTCTAACCAAAAATACTCCTCAGGGGCGCAAATCTGAACATGGGTGCACCATTAGCTTGGATGAATAAGCAAATGGGGATCCATACCAGGGTGCCTCGAGAGTGGCCAAGAGGTTTTGGTGATCTCAGAGTGACCTCCGAGAATTAGTGGGAGAATCCCAATGCAGCCATGGAAGGGGGTGCACTCACTTCATTCCCAGAAAGAAGAAACCAACAAGGGTGCAAACCCCAGTTGGTGCGCCCTCCCTTCTGCCTCAGAAAAATCGAAGGAAAATATTTTCTCCTTGAGAGAGTGGCTATCTAATGAAATAAGTTTTCTCTCAGAGGTGGAATCATGGAAAACAGAGTCAGGAGGAGGCATACATGAAGGAAGGCACATTGGTTATTCTTCAGAAAACCCTAAAAATGAAATTGTCGTGAATGTAAAATACAAACTCAGAAAAGAAAACAACCAATACACATAGCTTCAGAAGAAAAGGTAAGAATGCTTTATTTTAGTCCCAGATCACCTTTATACCAAGGGAACCATTTATTTTACATATATTTCATTCATCATCAAAAGGTGAAGAATTTTTGCGCCTARRTGATTGACTTGTGCACCCTAGGCAGGCATTCCCCTAGGTGGCCTCCTTGGCCCAATTCCTCCATGTTTATATCTGGAAGTATCCTAGCTTCCATGAGAAGATGTGGAAAATTGTTTTGCAATACATTAGTTGTGATCCACGTTTCCTGAGCTGGAGTTTGGACTTGGCGGGCTACCAGATATGAAGTGTAAGTCTGGTTTCTTGTAGAGCGACTTCGAGTGTCCAATATAGTGTCTTTGGCCAATGGGAGTTGGAAATTGGGTATGTTGTCCATTGGATGAGTGATGTTTACTGGTTCTTCCAAGAGGGAAGGCTCAAACAACTTTAAGTGATTTACATTAATGACATTGTCGATTCCCAGTTGTGGTGGCAGATCCAAGCTATATGCATTTTCTCCAATATTGTATACGAACCATATCTGATTGGCAGAAGCTTTTGATGGTGGAATTTGAAGCGCTTCTTATCAAAGTGTAACCAGAATTGATCCCCTAGTTGAAAGGACATGAAGGTTATTTATTTTTCATGGAGTTGCTTGGCATGATCTTGGGTTGCTTTGAGTGCTGATGTGATGGCACTATGGCATTGTGAAATTTGTTGGAGAAATCGTTGAGCTAACAGTTGTTCCTCCTGTTGATGGAAGGTACCTTGAGGAGCCCAAGTGAGTGGGAGCTCAGTTGGATATGCTGGTTGGAAACCAAAATAGACTTCAAAAGGTGAAAATCTTATAGAAGAATGTGTTGCCTTGCTGTATCTATGCTGGAGAATGTGCAAGTAATTGTCCCATTGTTTGTTGCACCCAAAGTGAGTTTAGAGAGAATGCACTAAGACTTTGTTGACAACCTCTGTTTGGCCATCCATTTGAGGATGTAATACAGTACAAAACTTGAGGTGGCACCCCAATAGCACCCATATGGTCTTCCAAAATGTACTGAGGAAGAGAGAATATCCGTCGGAGATGATACTGCTTGGGAGGCCAAAATGGGGTGAGACATGGTAGAAGTAGAGTTTCATTGTTTGCACCATTGTATTAGTCTTTGTGCATGCGATAAAAGGTGCCATTTGTTGAAGTGGCATACCACTACCTAGATTGCATCATGTTTCTTTTGGGCTCTTGGAAGTCCACTGAGGAAGTCCATTGAGATTGACTCCCAAGGCCGAGACAACAGTGGTTGATACAACCCATGCTTCCAGTTGGATGGAGTTGATTATGCGCATAAGGCACAAGCTCTAATAAATTTTTCAACTTGAGGCTGCATGGAAGGCCAATGAAAATGGCATTGGAGATATTGGGTGGTCTATGTCATATTGAAGTGGCCCCCATAGGATAAATCATGCGCCTCCCTGATGAGAAAGAGGTAGTCTTCTGAGTGTGGAAGGCATAGAAAATTCAACTTATATAGCCACCCATCCTGAATAGTGTATTCTAGGAAGGGGGTCTGATTGATCACTGTGGGGCTTTTCAAATCTTCCCCAATATATCGAAAGTCAGTGTCATTAGCATATTGATTTTTCCATGTGTCATAAGTAGCACAACGTACTTCTAGAATGGAAATAACTGGCATGGGAGGTCGACTTAGAAAATTATCCATTTTATTTGAAGTGCCTCTTATATTTGATGACTAAATGAAATTGGTGAATGTAGGAGGTCCATTTAAGGTGCCTTTGTTACTGAATATTTGATTTAGAGTTGATGAAAATCAAAGGGTAGTGGTCAGTATGAAGAATGGTTTCTTTACCCAACAAATAATGCCTCCATTGTTTGAGCACCTGCACCAGAGTATAAAATTCCTTGTCCTAAGTACTATAATTTTTATTTTCATCGGATAGGGTTTCAGAGTGGTAAGCAATGGGGTGTCCTCCCTATTTAAGTATGAAACCAATAGCATATTGTGAGGCATCAGACTCAATATCAAAGAGTTGGGAGAGGTCTGGCATATGTAAAATAGGGGATGAGCAGAGGGCGTGTTTGAGTTGAGAAAAGTGAGTAGATTCTTATTTGGTTCAGATGAATGTAGAAGAAGTATTTGAGAGCTAATGAAAAGTTTGAGCAAGATTTGAAAAAGAGGGAATGAACTTACGATAGAAATCGATGCCACCCAAAAATATTTTCAACTCCTTAGCTGAAGAAGGTAGAGGCCATTGTTACAATGAATGGATGTGGGATAGATCTAGTTGAATACCCTCTGAGTTAACCATGAAGTCAAGACAGGGAATTGAAGTCTGACCAAAATATGACTTCTTCTCTTTGACTTGCAACTTGTGTTCTTAGAGAATTTTGAGAACTTGTCGAACATGTTGCATGTGATTTTCCCATGCCCAACTAAAGATGAGAATGTCATCTAAGAAGATGACCACAAATCGACCCAAATGTGCTCTAAAGATGTCATTGATAAGCCTCATGAAAGTGGTTTCGGTGTTGGTGAGACCAAAAGACATGAATTTCCACTCAAAAAGACCAAATTTGGTCTTGAACGTTGCTTTCCAAACATCGCCTGGGTTCATTCGAACTTGATGGTAGCGGGTTGTCAAATCCAATTTAGTAAACCACTTATCTCCTTGGAGGGTGTCGAGTAGTTCCTCAATCCAGGGAAGGGGGTAATAGTTTTGGATTGTGGATTTTCTCAAGGCTCGATAATCAATGACAAGCCACATACACGAGGTATCTCGTTTAGGGATTACAAAGGTGGTAGAAGCACAGGGATAATGTGACGTCCCAAAAATATAAAATATTTTTGAAATTTAAATCTGCTGAAAAATTCATTTTGTTTTTAATAAATTTGAATTTGGAATTTTTTTTCCATTTATGGCAATTCAGAATTTTGAATTTGATGACTGTAATTAATTATTATGATTGTTGGGCAGAGACCTGATTTGACCCAACTAACTATTTGACTATGACACTTGTATGAAAACATAATATTTTATATTGATTGCAAGAGGACAAATGGAACAACCATGTTAAATTTAGCTGGCCATGACTCCATGAGTGGGGAACACATTGGAACTAACTCTGGGCTGATTGTTACAAGTGGAAAATCAATGATTTGGCCATTGGTAGCCCCTGAAAATCGGGGATTTAGAAAGCTACGAAAATTCTCAAGGTAGGGAAAATGACCTAGGAAAATTAGTAAATAGCATATGCAAGGAGGCAAGACGCTGCCAAGTATGATGGGGAAAGGAGACTATTGATTTTTTTTCCTTGCTATTATGAGCACTACTGTGGGAGTGTGAGGCGAGAGGATTCTATTGGAATTCAAGGACATTCTTGGAGAGGAGATTTCAATTCTCTTTCATGGATTCATGGTCAGGCTAGGGGGTGAATCGGGCAAGTAGATTGGCTTCCCTATTCTATGGTTGGGAGGAACGTGGTTGTTCCCTTTGGCTTCCTGCAAATTTGATTCAGATATGCTACTCTACCTTATTCTGGTTAAATGTCATGTGTTGCAATATGTTTACTTCTATGAATGAATTTCTGGTTGAATACTGTAGTGGGGAAAGATCTATCCATTACATCCTAGTCGTTAGTTAGAAATGGACTTATTTATTTAGACGCGATGTTGAGTAATTACTAAAGTCATTGAATGTATTAAATAGTAAGACAAGTTCTACAAGAAGTTACTAATCTCATGATAGAATGGAGCACAAACTACATCTATCTTCTTAATTAATCATGTTGAACAAAATGAAAATAAATTGTTTCCATAAGTGATTGAAGCCACGTGTACCAATACCTATGATGGATTATAATCCTTGTAGATTATTATAGTATATAGTGAGCCTCCTCTAGTGATTATACAAGTCCAAATTGACAGTAAATACACCCTATATCACTGAGGTATTAATGGACATCTATATAGACCTGTACAGATATATTATGAACACACACACACACACACACACACAGATATATATATATATATATATACATAATGGGCATTCTATATAAGCGGTACAATGACGCTGGAGTAAACTGACTACAAAAGAATCTAGAAAACTAGATAGATATATATATATAAACATATACATAGGAAAATAATTTAGCAAACTCCCCAGACCCCATTACAAAAATTGGAGTATATGTACATCACTATGGTGGTGATAGTAAATATTAAAGGTGCACCTATAGTATAACAATAAACTTCTATCATAGGAACAATGTTATTTATTGTTGGTGAGTAGACTGATAAAATGATTGATTAATAGCTATAATAGAAAACAAAAGGTAAGTGGTAAATTGCATAGCGAACCCACAGTGTTTTTATGTTTGATTAGGGCAGGATAGGGTATCTAGTATAAATGAGTAAAGTAATCACATGAAAAGAAACAAAAACGAATTATGGAAGTCTCGATCTATTATAATCTCAATCGAACAAATATATTTTCCCTGCATTATTTCCAACCGTTATATATATATTAAAAACCCCAAAATCTGGATGGAATCCCACAGGCATAGGTTTTCCCTTGAAAACATTTCATTCAACTAGTTCATGAGTCAAACTACAAATGGGTGGGTTGAGACTCAAATTAAAACTTCCCCCAATACTAATTTATATCAAAAATAAGTGCATGAGCATAAATGAAACCTGGAAGTCATGATTGTAATCACAAGATTGCGGTGGAATTTAAAACCTTAGGCGCACTTATTACTGTGCTAGTTTTAGGCATGCTACCGTGCATAACCATATCATATTGGGATTGATCGTGTAATCAATAATAAGATAAATTATGGAAATAACTAGAATAACTCAGGAAAGAATTCAAATCTGTAATGACAAATTGATTTTCAGAAATATAGAGGAGGATGTTAAACGCAGAAAGTGACATATCAGAGCCTGTTACTTCATTTACATATATAGAAAAATTCAATACATAATGTTCATATTACTTCAAGGGAACGACTGTCTAGATGTCACTAGTCCAACCAGGCACAAGCTTGGCATACTTTCTAAGTACTAGTTATTAATACAAATTAGGGCGTACCCTTGAACAAATAATACGGAACTTGGAAATAAAATATCTTCAAATTATGAAGGACGAGACATAGCCTTGACCATCGGTGCATGTAAACTCGAAATAACTTAGACGGAGGGGTACTGTATGTGGAACCCGAATACCTCTTGAAAGAGTGAAGAGGGTGTTCCCATGCTTCGGCGTGATCGGACCCTACACAAAGTAATGTGAAACATTAAAATATATCCGAACAAAAATAATATGATCAATTTAAAGAACCGAACGTAATTAGAAAGGAGCCGATGGAATACTTAGCTGTAATGGAGGGTTTCATACCCTTCTCCATCACGCCAAACCATGTGCCTCCTAGACCAAAAAGGGGAAGAGGAGTTTGTGTCTCCCTGATGGGTACCCTCACACATCAAAGGGGCCCATCATTAGTGACGAATACCAGTATTTAATCCAAAAGAAAACATTGCAGGAATGATATGTGTATAATGAGCATAAAGTAATGGTAAATATAAAACCAATGTAACAATCCAAATATAAACGGAAAGGATTAAAATGCCTCCGGCCATTAGAACGACACCTCTAATCGGTATAATAACACCAGTGAACCTATTATTTAAACACAAAAAATTTCAATATCAACACTGTATCGAAAGGTCTATTATCCACCCAAGCAATGAAAACCCGGTCATAAAATTGTGTCAACTAGGAAAATAATTGACGGAGGAAGCCAGACACAATAACAAAAGTTCAGTTTAAAAATAGAATACCTCAGATGCACAATTTTAACAGACACCATGATAAGTCCTTCCACAAGAGGAAAATGGCTCGGACTCGACAAGAAGGCTAGTACAATGAAAGGGGTAAACTGTGAAAAAACTTAAACCTTGCTAGTGTACCATCGACCCCTTTTTACTACAGTAACCTAGATGTAAAACAAGAATGATACTGAAGAACTGACCAGGAACTGGAGTATGTAGAGACCTACTTGATGAGACAGAAAGACCTGAATTCAAAATGAAAGGATAGTCAAGTCGACTTACCTCTCACAGAGTTTTCCATCGAGAAGTTTTTCTTCCAAGATCTCTCCCACCTGGAACAATGTTCGAATCACAAAAACATGACCACAATACTAAGAAGGAAGCCAAAATAGAGTTTGGTCTGGAACATTTCATCCTCCTTCACCAAGTCAAGACTGGAATGAAAGTGAAAGCTATGGGATACCCTTTTGCATGGAGTAATGGTGATGGGTGGTAATCGTACGTGGCCATGTGAATATATGGTAAGTGTCGACATTTCATTGGGGCATGCCAGTCGAACTATGAATTGAATAGAATTATCTCAGTGTGCATTAAATGTTGCAGACAAGCCTTTAAGGCAAGAGGGTTCCGACCTATATCGTTTGCTCAGAATATTAATGGCAAGGTACCCGAATGGCCTACTTAGGGTTATTTTTATCGCCTTGCTATATCGGTTATGCGTTGAACCCAACTACCATTGCATTAACCATCTGAAGTGGATATCCTAAGGTTGTTAATTACAGAGAAATTTTATAGTAGCACGATTTTAACCATAACCTTCACAAGTTTAGCCTCTGCGCGCCTTAATTCATTTGTGTAGATTAGCATATGAATTATACCCAAACATTATATGGTTAAAGGTATTTCTAAATAATATTAACCTCTTCTTTAGACATTATAATAGTATTTCAGAACAAGTGTTATAAGGCCTTACATCTACGACCATCGCACTAATATAATAGTCATTCTAAGTAGTTACATCTCCACACTATAAAGTGGGTTTTGGAAATGAAAATGGTGGATAGTTCTAAGTTTCAATGGAACAAAATATCCTTAGTTATGTACCTATGTTCATGTATAACTCAATACCAAAATAGGAATAGGCGACTATCTGTTAAAATAGGATAGAGAAGTAAAAGGCAATAAGACCGTTATACATTATGGTTGATGAATGACTGAAATCTTTGAGACACAGAATCAACTCAAAGTACCCAATTAATTTTATTTTTTTATATGTAAATTTTGAGGTACATTACATATGGTATCAGAGAAAAAAGGTTACAACACCTGAACGGGGCCACAATAGCTGCTTAGTTTATATATTCTGATTTATGTGAAACTAATAAAAATCTTATGGTTACAAACATAAAGCTATTTTTGTTTTGTGTTAATTATGGAAGCTCAGGACGATGCAGAAATCAGGATGGGAGAAAACCCCTAGCAAGGACCCCCTGGAGATCCAAGACAGAACAGTGACAGAATCTCACCCACGAAAGTGTTAGAAATAATGAGGAACCTGATTGTTGAAGTACAAATTTTCAAAGAACACAATGAAAAATTGAAGAAAGCACAACATAAACAACAAGAGATAAATGAAGTCCTATTGCGCAGTATAATGACCAAGAAAATACCAAAGGACGATAACCACAAGGAAGAAGTCGACAAAAGGGCCTCCAAGAACTCAGGGGCAGAAGCAGAAAAAGGAGATAGTTCATCGAAAGGAACACCTTCAGCTGAAGAAAAAACTAAATTTGGCAGAAAAAGAAAACATGTAGACCACCTCGAAGGAGAATTTAAAAAGATTAAACCAGCTACCTTTGATGGAGAACCCGAGACAGGAGAAGAAGTTGAGGCATGGCTATTAGACATCAAAAGATACTTCCAGATCTACAACTATTCCAACAACATGAAGGTCAGAATAGCATTCTACAATCTGAAATGGAAGGCTAGCATTTGGTTGAAGGACCTGAAATTGGCCAAGGGTCTAAAGGAGAAACAATTAGAATGGTCTGACTTTAAAAAGTATTTCAAGAAGAAATAACTTTCGGAAAGTTACTAATAAAGGAAGACAAACGAATTTTACGAGTTACGACTTGGAAAAAAGGCAATGGAGGACCTTATAAATAAATTTATGGAACCGTTAAGGTTTGTACCATACATCCGGGAGGATAAAGTAAAAATTTAGCGATTTCTAAGTTGTCTAGCACAGTCCTACAAGGAAAAAATTGAGTTTGAAAACCCCAAATCCTTGAGCGAAGTATTCAGGAAAGCATGAATGTGCTACGATCAGTATAAACAATGGGCAGAGTTTCCCAAATCCTGGAAGGATAAGAAACAAGATCGAATGAACCAGCAGAAGAAGGGGTACCAACCAGATCCTTATCAGAATACAACAAAAAGTTTTCCAAGAAAGGATTTTCACACCAATCATATGAATACACAAGGCAGTGGTAAACTAGTAAACATGGGAACAAAGAAGTTTGGAGATAGCTCTTGCAAGCCACTAAATTGTTGGGAATGTGGAGAGAATCCTCTAAGGAGGAACTTCCCATGTTTGAGTTCAACAAACAGAACTGTTGTTCATAATTTGTAGGAAGCCTCGACGGTGGGAGACATGGGAAGAAGCCTACATCGGATAAATGCATCCATAGATGGTTGACAAGATGACCACCAATCCTGAGTGGTAGAAATCAAAGTTTAAATAAATGACACTCGATTTTTTTTTTTAATTGACCCTGGAGCTACATTAAGTTATATTACACCTAATGTGGCAGAGTCAAACAAACTTAAGAAAATGAAGCACGCAAAATGATGGCTTGTACAATTAGCGACTGGTACTAAAAGAAAAGTAGTTGACTTTGTTCTGGATTGTGAGTTTAGCTTAGATGGTCAAAATATAAAGACCCATCTGAACATCCTACCACTAGGATCTTACGATATGATTATCAGGATGGATTGGTTGGAACAACACAAATCATTACTAGATTTCTATACAAAGATACTTAGCTATAAAGACAATTTTTGCACTATTAGAACATCCCAAGGTATACCGAAACCATTATCAGTCAGACAAGTTTCAGCAATGAAACTCAAGAAATGTATGAGAAAGGGATGTCAAGTTATTCCATCCAAGTAACAAATTTGCTAGAAAAAGATGATAAGTGAAAACTAGAAGACTTTGTTGTCTTACGTGACTTTAGAGACATGTTTGTGGATGAGATACCAAAATTACCTCCTAGAAGGGAAATAGACTTCTCCATATACCTACTACCAGGTTCAGCCCCTATCTCAAAGGCACCTTACTGAATGAGTCTACCAGAATTGACAGCATAAAAAATACAGTTACAAGAATTATTGGACAAAGAGTATATCAAACCACGTGTCTCATCATGGGGGGAACCAGTCCTCTTTGTGAAAAAGAAAGACGATACTCTAAGACTATGTATTGATTATAGATAACTGAAGAAAATGACTATTAAGAACAAATACCCCTTACCAAGAATAAATGATATGTTCGATCAAGTTGGTGGGGCCAAGATCTTTTCAAAGTTAGATTTACGATACAATTATCATCAAGTTAGGATAAAAGATGAGGACATAAGCAAAACAATTTTTCGGACAAGGTATGGACACTACGAATTCATAGTCATACCTTTCAGACTCACTAACACACCAACCACGTTTATGTGTCTGATGAACAGTATTTTCTATCAATACTTAGACAAGTTCATGGTAGTATTTATCGACGATATTCTAGTCTGTTCAAAAACAAAAGAGGAACATGATGAACACTTAAGGATAGTTCTACAACCCTTGAGGAAACACAAACTTTACACCAAATTTGACAAGTAGACCCAGAAAAGACAAAAGCCATTATGGAATGGTCGATGCCTAAGGATGTAGTAGATATACGGTCGTTCATGGGAATCATCAGATATTACCGCAGGTTTATAGAAGGGTTATCCAAGATAGCCTACCCTATCACATCATTACAAAAGAAAGGAACCAAGTTTAACTGGTCAGAAAAGTGCGAAGATAGTTTTAACAAACTGAAGGGATTATTGACAACTACACCAATATTGAAGGTAGCAGACACCAATAAAGACTTCACGATATGTGTGGATGCAAGTAAAGAAGGACTAGGTGGTGTCCTAACTCAGGAAGGACACGTTATTTTTTATGAGTCTCATAAATTAAATGAACACGAGCAAAATTATGTCACTCATGACTTAGAATTAGAAATAGTAATACACGCCTTAAAAATGTGGTGACACTACACAATGGGCAGAAAATTCCTACTATTAATGGATAATAGCGGGGTGAAATATATGTTTAACCAACGAGATCTTAATGCAATACAAGAAAGGTGGCTATCCTTCTTAAGCGAATTCGACTTCGAGGTCAGAAATATCAAGGGTAAGGAAAATAAGGTAGGAGACGCCTTAAGAAGAAGAGTCCATGGGATATTCGAGATAAGTATCAGCAGGGCTGAAAGTGATCTAGAATAAAGGATAAGGACAACAAGTATTAACGATAGAAATTACACTAAAGTAATGGCAGAATTACAGAACAATACTGCAAACTCAGATAAAACAGATCTAAGTGTACCGACCCTCCTCCTTAGGAAAACTACGCTGATAACAGGTGCAATTTTTTTTTTTCATTTTAAAAGTGTGTGCACATGTAGAAGTAACAGAGACACTTGACTCTACGTCGCCACCCGACACTAGCAGACTGAGCACACATAGGTTTACGACCATGTACAACGTTAGTTTGAACAAGGACTACATTCTTCCCTAGTCTTGAGGCCATTCCCTCGTGCAAATATAGATCAATTGCCATCTAGGTACCTTCTAAAATTAATCATTCCAGGGCCTTGTTGTGCAAGTCAGTTCTCAACTGGGATAACATGAACTAAGTCAATAGTCATCAATTATAATCATAAATATGATGGATAGCAAAATTTGTCCTTTGACGCAATAAGTAACATTTAATCCTTAACTACAGATCATTAATTAACAATCTATCCTGAATTCAGTTGATGCAATCAGTGTATTTTACATTATCATTCATTGCATGATCTAACTTGTAAATTGATCGACCATAAGGGTGAACCAGTAATTGTAGCGACAACCCCGAGTTCCTAGTCCTTAAATAACACAATACCTCAACTATTATATATCCAAGATTGATGCTAGATCCTAATCAATTAACACCTCGTTATCAATAATTGCTAACACTTCTTAAGCATTGGCAATAATAAAGAAGATCCCAAGAAGGGCCTTTATCTCCCATGATCTATGGTTATAGGACCATAAGTATAACATTTCCCAAGGAGTAGAATGGGTACCTCTTAACCATATTACCCAAAATTTCTCCTCCCACACTGTTAACAATAACAATCTTTTATTATTAAGATAAGGCACCCTTTGGTGCTAACTTGATAATCCTTACACTTAACTTTCTAATTAACCATTATGAACTTTATTGTTCAAATTCAGTGTAGCCTTGCATTCAAATTTATCATTCGAATCAATAATCTTTATGATCATCATTGTTTAAAATTTAAGAATCATTATCATCACTTAAGATAATTTATCATTAAAAATGGACACTTTATTTCATCACTGTCTAAATTCCAGGAATCATTAAAATCACTTATAATAGTTATCATTATAAAAAAATGGACACTTTGTTTCTATTCAAGTTTATATTTCAGGTCGGCTGCTCTAAGGCGAAAATGAATTTAAGAATCCTACTTATAAAAGAAAAATTTACGATTAGATTTCTGGATCCAATTCATATATTTTTATAAACTAGCTTTTGAGCCCTTTTATGATACTCTATAACGAAGAAAATCTAATCATTATTCTAAAAAAAATTAATTAATACAGTACACTTAAAATAAAATAAAATAATATAAAGTTCTAACCTAACCACAACATTTATTTACAGTCACTACATTTACCTTACCGTGACATTACATCTCATTCTTTCCGATGACACTTACATGCATTCATTATAGGATGGTTCATTATAATATAGGGACCAGATTTTATGGAAACATAACTCCTTCATTCTAGTATTAACGAGCCCAACAACTGTGATATAACCTAACAGAACTAAACCGGTAGATCCCAAACTGTGCTTCATTCAAACTGTGTTATTATGTTCGCTGTCAACATTTTAATCTGGGCGGTTACTTTAATATTTCGGGATCCCCAAGGCTTGGGAAAGGGAATTCTGAGATCGATAATCTTAGCATTTATTCCAGTATCAGGACACGACATAAGCAATAAAAGATTTGAGGGTTTGGCAGCCAATCCACCTTGCCCAATAAGGAATAAAATTCGGCAACCAAGTAAATAACGTGTCTAATGATGACTGTAATAAAATAGTAATAAAGGAACTATGTCTGTCTGTTGTTGTCGGCCACCACGAATTAACCAGATTGTCAATAATTAAAAATGCCACCATTCAAATAATATCTTTAACAAATAAAAAAAAATGCCAATAAAATAAGACCAGCCACATTACCGCCAATTTTCCCTAAGAAATGCTAAGGCTGTAATTTACATTGCACTTATGCTTGCATTTTATATTTGCCTAATAAAATAAAAACGACCACAGTACAACCACGTTTTCCCTAAATAACATTAACACCGCAAATTATATGGCAGGTTATATTACAGTTTAGGTTTTAAAAAAAATGAATATAACTGTCACGATTTGGGAAAAGGGATCAGAATCTTTCAGAATTTACGATTCGCCCAGAGACAGCTGTAATACGACAACCATTTAAGTTCCCTCTAATCATGAACCCAAAATTATAAAATATGAAACTCATTTTCTGAAATAACCAAAAATAATTTCTTGAAGTAAAAACACCATACGAACTCATTCTAAAAATATATAAACACGCATGGAACGAACAAGCACATGGAGGTTCCTTCATTTCTAGATCTTGCTATTGTATGCAAGATCTTGATCTCTGGATCTTGTTGTTTGTACGCACACGATTTTAAAATAAAATAATGGAATAAATCTAATATTAATAAAAATAGTTATCTATAAATCCATAAAGTATTATGATAACTAAATCAAAAACTAAAAAAAATGTATTCATTATTGAAACGAAATTTAAAAGTATACCTAGTCTAAAGATATATTTATTGTTAAAAAGAGATTTAAGATTATACATAATTGTTTAAATCAACGAGAATGATCGGCGATATGTGAGTCGTACCATCATACTAACGCATCTGGCTTATCAGATTTCAAGATTTATCTGAAATAAGCAGATTCCGTGATCGATGCCCTCTGTAGATTCATGTCGAAGTCCATTTTTCAACTTACCCGTCGCTGCCATCATGGGCTTCGGTGCAAGTTTTAAATTCACTGAGGGCAAAGCATGCGCAGGGAAATAACCATCTCTTGCTGGAAGAATCGATTTTGTTTTAACACAGTGCCTACGACCCCCACGAATATTCAACGCCACAACCAACAACAACAAACAGTCGCAAGCTAACACTACTTCGCGACCAACAACAAACACACTAGTGCGAGCTAGTTCTACTCCACAACCACACGAACATTCAACACCACAACCAACAACAACACACAAGCTTAAGGGTCGAACGGTGGGGAGAAACCTCCTTCAGTTCGCAAGGGATTAAATACACAAAGTCGAGAGGTTAAACCCGATTAAATACACAAAGCCTAGAGGTTAAAACCCAATATCAGTGATGTCACCACTAAGAAACGAACGGGCATTTTGTGCAGGGTAAAATCCATAAATAATGCCCGACCGCAAATGGGGACGCCTAGCTCATAACTAACGCCCACTGTACAGGTGAAAACACCCAATGGAAAGGAGAACCCACTGTAAACGCACGCCGATGTATGTAAAAAGAAAAATGACCAGGAGAAAAATAAAACCAACCAAAAGAGCCACCATGGGCATGTAAAAACGCCCAGGTAAAATAAGGAAGCCCACTAAAAGAAAAGAAAAGAAAAGAAAAAAAAACCCGATATAAATATAAACAACAACGTATCAATAGAAAAACCCTACGGCAGAAGGACGCCCCCTGTGTGTAAAAATATGCCCAATGTAATACAAGTAAACCCACTGAGATAAAAAAAAAACCCAATATAAATATAAACACCAGTGTATCAATAGAAAAACCCTACGGCAAAAAGACTGCGCACGGTACATCAACGAAATAGCATAAACCCACAACAATTTTCCTGAACCCTCAACCGCACTGTTATAAAAATGAGGTCTTCTGAAATACCCCCCTTACTTTTTCTTACAAAGTATGAAGGATGAGTAAACAACATTCCACAACAATACAACCATAATCGCAGCAGTAAATCACTATGCATTCTACTCTACTCAGTTCAGGAACATACCTTTGCCTTATTTGCTTACCGCAATGATTCCTATGCTCCTGGCGCTCCTGCTCCTGCTTGTCGACTGCAAGGAACTCACCGGTATGTCCCATCCAAACGCTAGGGGTACTCTCCTTCCCCCTTATCCACCCGAGCTGCAAAGGGGCCACACACAAACCAGACAATAGCCTAGATTCTCAGCTCTCCTCCAAGGCAGAGCTACCACTCAAGTCAGTTGAGAATCCCCAACTCCTACAAGAAATTAGTCCAGTCTCTAGTCTGGCAGCATAACCATACCAATAGATGCAAAAAAATCTCCTTTCTTTCCCCCTCCCCCTTTCTTTTTCCAGTCTCAAACCCTAAATCCCCTTTCCTTTAGGTTTTCCCCCCTTTTTCCTTTTTATTTTATTTTTTTATTTTTATTTTTTTTCTTTTTGAACTCAAAAAGTAAATGCGCTCATTCATAATTTCCTTTTATTTTTACATGCATAACTTTTTATTAATGGTAGAGGCGGTAGGTATTAATAAATTTATGGAAGGAGAATCCATTATTCCTTTTCTTTATTCTATACATTAAAGATTAAGGAATACCAACAATTTGTTTATGATCTATATATATATTTTCATTTTTCTATTTACATCTAGCATTCATCATTGTAATTTATCAATATCCATCCTTTAAATTCACCATTAATATATATACATATAAATACATAGGATAATGGGAGATTAAGGTGATGGCAAACCTGTATGGAAAATGTGTTACATAAAAAGGAATAATGAGGAATTAAGGGGAAGGATGGTGATTTAGTAATGTGAACAGGACATGACAAAGGGAGATGGTTACTGGAAGATTAAGGTGAGGGAGGATGGTTTAATAAAGTAGACATGGATGAAGACAGGATAATGGTCTTAGTTTTTTTTTGTTTTTTTTTTTTTAATTTTCTTTATGTTACGCTACGAAGGTGATGTCATTCTCCCACCAGTTAGGAATCAATTTTCTTCCTTGCAAAGTTTTAGAACTATTAGATTCTCTTTAACACTTACCCTCATTATCTCCCTAAGAATTTCATGAAGACCAACTATTTCTTACGTGGGTTATTTTTATTCGAGGGTCTGCTCTTAGGGTTAGACTAAATTTTACCCTAACAATTTTTAGACTTGTACTAGATTCTGAACTGGGCGTCACTAGGTTAGGGAAGTTGTTTAGGAATCTCTTAAAGCGTTAAGGTCTTGGGGCTATTAGGTTTGTTTCCCTCATCCACATCAATGCAACGTGCCCTTCAGGACACACCACGTGCTCCAAGGGTGCCACTCGCCTCGTTCATTTCCTTTACGCGATGTGCCCTTCAGGATGCACCATGTGCTCCAAGGGTGCCACTCGCTTCTCATTTTTCTTTTGTGCGACGTGCCCTTTAGGATGCACCACGTGCTCCAAGGGTGACACTCGCCAACTGGACTGATTGGTAGACATATATAACCCCTGGAGTCAACACTCCGCCAGGTGAACTTGTAGGAGATTAAGGGTTCTAAGGAATAAGTCCCTCGCCTTATTGCGCACCCCTTAGAATCATCATGAGCGACTGTCACAGTCTGCCCTCACAGCATCATGGATCCTCTCGAACTAGGTAATCGTTAACCTACATTTCGAGCCACGACGGGAGTGCTAGTAGGCGGTGGCAGGGCCACTATCCACCCCTCTCCCTCAACCTCTCTGGAATCATGTGTGGCCCCTTTACTCCATATGTGAGTCTGGTCGACAAGCTATCATCAGCCTGCATCATCAACAATCATGTCAGAAATGTCAACAACAAATCATCAATCGAATGAAACATCATAGTAAACATATCACCGAAAAAACACACTCCCTGACTCGGTCCGGATTCCAAGGGGTTTCTACCGATACCTCTGTATCATCAAGGTCAAAAACCCTGCACACTCAATAAAATTGAGTCAATAGCACCTGTCTACATCAAATAGTAACACATCATGTCATCTGCAACATAATCAAATAATAATGGCCTAACATCATAAAGGTCCAGATCACTTGCGAGCAAGTGTTCTCAAATAATAAATGTTCTCAGTGTGCCAGAGTGGGATGTTACACTAAGTATCGACAAGAAGGGACTACTACAATTTAAAAACAGGCTTTACTTACCAGATTATGCAGAGTTAAAATTAACAGTCTTGGACAAACTGCATAAGAAACCATATTCTGGCCATCCAGGTTACCAGAAAACGATAACAACACTTAGAAAACTATTTTATTGGCCTAATATGAAGGGAGAAACAACAAAATACTTGGCTAAGTGCCAATATTGTCAGTAGGTTAAGGTCGAACACCAGCATCCAGCCGACCTATTACAACCATTACTAGTACCAGAATGGAAGTGGGAGACCATATCATTGGATTTTATAACAGGTTTGCCTAAAACTCAGAAACATAACGATTCTATTATGGTTGTAATCGATAAACTCGGTAAGTCTGCACACTCTATTCCTGTAAAATCTACTTTTAAATCTATAAACATTGTTGAAATATTCATGAAAGAAATTTTTGGACTGCATGGTATTCCTAAAATGGTGATTTCAGATAGAGACGTAAAATTCGCATCTGCCTTTTGAAAGGAATTGTTTGTAGGGATAAGTACTAACTTGAATTTTAGTATGATTTATCACCCACAAACAAATGGACAGACCGAAAGGAAAAACCAAATCGTGGAGGATATGATCCACATGTTCATAAGAACAAAACCGAACAAGTGGGAAGACTATCTACACTTGGTGGAATTTGCATATAACAATGGATACCAAACTTCGGCTAAATTGAGACCTTTTAAAATATTGTATGGAATAAAATGTATGACTCCAATTAGCTAGGATGACCCGGCTGACAGACTCATGGTGGGACCATAGATGCTCCAAGAAATGGAAAACATGGTAAGGAAGGTACAACAGAATTTGAAAGAAGCATAGGATAGACATAAGAGCTATGCAGATTAGAAAAGAAGACACTTGGAATTCCAAGTGGTAGACCATGTTTATTTGAAGGTCAAAGCCCGAAGAAACTTGTTGAAGTTAGGGAACTCTGCCAAGATGGCACCCAGGTTTTGTGGACCCTTCGAGATACTAGCTCGAATTGGACCCGTAGCATATGAACTTGCACTCCCATCTAATCTAAGAATTCATAATGTATTTCATATTTCTTTGTTGAAAAAGTATATTCATGACCCTACTCATATCAATGATTGGAACTTGGTGTAGGTGGAACCCGAAGGCGAGTTCCAGGTGGAACCCCTACGCATTCTTGACCGGAGAGAAATAACACTTTGGAAGAGAGTCGTCGCTCAGGTAAAGGTGCAATGGAAGCACTTTAGTCCTAAGGAGGCCACTTGGTTGTTGGAGAGATATTTGCGGAAATCTCATCCAATCCTGTTCCAGGAAAGGAACGAACACTAAGGACAGTATTTTACTGAAGGGGGAAAGGATGTGATGTCGCAAAAAAATAAAATATTTTTGAAATTTAAATCTACTGAAAACTCATTCTGTTTTTAATAAATTCGAATTTGGAATTCTTTTTCCATTTATGGCAATTTTGAATTTCAAATTTGATGATTGTAATTAATTATTATGACTGTTGGGAAGAGACCTGATTTGACCCAACTAACTATTTGACTATTACACTTGTATGAAAAGAAAATATTTTATATTGATTGCAGGAGGAAAATGGAACAACCATGTTAAATTTAGCTGACCATGACTCCATGAGTGAGGAACACATTGGAACTAGCTCTAGGATGATTGTTACAAGTGGCAAATTAGTGATTTGGGCATTGGCAGCCCCTGAAAATCAGGGGTTTAGAAAGATGCGAAAATTCCCGAGGGAGGGAAAAAGACCTAGGAAAATTAGTAAATAGCATATGTGAGGAGGGAGGATGCTGCCAAGTATGTTGGGGAAAGGAGACTATTGATTTTTTTTCCTTGTTGTTATGAGCACTATTGTGGGAGTGTGAGGTGAGAGAACTCTGCTAGAATTGAAGGACATTGATGGAGAGGAGATTTCAATTCGCCCTCATGGATTCATGGTCAGACTAAGGAGTTAATCAGGCAAGTAGATTGGCTGCTCTGTTCTACGGTTGGGAGGAACATGGTTGTTCCCTTTGGCTTCCCACAAATTTGATTTAGATATGCTACTCTACCTTATCCCGGTTAAATGTCATGTGATGCAATCTGTTTACTTCTATGAATGAATTTCTCGTTGAATACTATAGTGGGGAAAGATATATCCATGACATCCTAGTCCTTAGCTAGAAATGGACTTATTTATTTAGACGTGATGCTGAGTAATTACTAAGATCATTGAATGTATTAAATAGTAAGACAAGTTATGTAGAAGTTACTAATCTCATGATAGAATGGACCACAGACTACATCTATCTTCTTAATTAATTTTGTTGAACAAAATGAAAAATAAATTGTTTGCATAAGTGATTGAAGCCATGCATACCAATATCGATGGCGGATTATATTCCCCATAGATGATTATAATACACAGTGAGCCTCCTCTAGTGATTATACAAGTCCAAATTCAAAGTAAATACACCCTATATCACTGAGGTATTAATCGACATGTATATAGACCTGTACAGATATATTATGAACATATCTCTCTCTCTCTCTCTCTCTCTCTCTCTCTCTCTCTCTATATATATATATATATATATATATATATAATGGGCGTTCTGTATAAGAGATACAATGACGTTGGAGTAAACTGACTACAAAAGAATCCGAAAAACTAGATAGATATATATATATATATAAACATATACGTAGGAAAATAATTCAACAAACTCCCGAGACCCCATTACAAAAATTGAAGTATATGTACATCAATATGGTGGTGAGAGTAAATATTAAAGGCACACTTACAGTATAACAATAAACTTTTGTCGTAGGAACAATGCTATATATTTCTGGTGAGTAGACTAATAAAACTCTTGATTAATAGTTGTAATAGAAAACATAAGGTAAGTGGTAAATTACATAGTGAAGCCACAGTGTTTTTATGTTTGATCAGGGCAAGACAGGGTATCTAGTATAAAGCAGTAAAGTAATCACATGAAAAGAAACAAACACGAATTCTGGAAGTCTCGATCTATTATAATCTCAATCAAACAAATATATTTTCCCTGTATTATTTCCAACCATTATATACATATTAAAAACCCCAAAATCTGGATAGAATCCCACAGGCACAAGTTTTCCCACGAAAACATTTCATGCAACTAGTTCATGAGTCAAACTATGAATGGGTGGGTTGAGACTCAGATTAAAACTTCCCCAAATACTAATTTATATCAGAAATAAGTGCATGAGCATAAATGAAACCTGGAAGTCATGATTGTAATCGCACAATTTTAGTGGAATTTAAACCCTTAGGAACACTTATTATTGTGCTAGTTTTAGGCATACTACCATGCATAATCGTATCATATTGGGATTGATTGTGTAATCAATAATAAGATAAATTTTGGAAATAACTATAATAACTCAGGAAAGAATTCAACTCTGTAATGACAAATCGATTTTCAAAAATATAGAGGAGGATGTTAAACGCAGAAAGTGACATATCAGAACCTATTACTTCATTTATATCCACAACAAAATTCAATACATAATGTTCATATTACTTAAAGGAAATGGTTCTCTAGATGTCACTAGTCCAACGAGGAGCAAGATTGGCGTACTTTCTAAGTACCAGTTATTAATATAAATTAGGGTGCACCCTTGAATAAATAATATGAAACTTGGAAATGAAAGATCTTCAAAGTATTAAGGAGGAGACGTAGCCTTGACCATCGGTGCATGTAAACTTGAAATAAAATAGACTGAGGGGTACTGTATGTGGAACCCGAATACCTATTGAAAGAGTGAAGAGGGTGTTCCCATGCTTCGGTGTGATCGCACCCTGCATGAAGTAATGTGAAACATTAAAATATATCTGAACATAAATAATATGATCAATTTAAAGAACAAAACGTAATTAGAAAGGAGCCTATGAAATAGTGAGCTGTAATGGAGGGTTTCATACCCTTCGCCATCGCACCAAACCGTGTGCCTCCCAGACTAAAAAGGGGAAGAGGTGTTCATGTCTCCCTGATGCTACCCTTGCACATCAAACGGGCCCATTATTAGCAATGAATACCAGTATTTAATCCAAAAGAAACCATTGCAGGAATGATATGCGTATAATGAGCATAAATTAATGGTAAGTATAAAACCAGTGTAATGATCCAAATATAAACGGAAATGATTAAAATGCCTCTGGCCATTAGAATGACACCTCTAATCAGTATAATAACACTAGTGAACCTATTATTTAAACACAGAAACTTTCATGATCAACATTGTACCGAAAGGTCTATTATCCACCCAAGAAAGGAAAACCCAGTCATAACACTCTGTCAACTAGGAAAATAACCGACGGAGGAGGCCAAACCCAATAACGAAAGTTCAGTTAAAAAATAAAATACCTTTGATGCACAATTTTAACAGACACTGTGATAAGTCCTTTCACAAGAGGAAAATGGCTCGGCCTCGACAGGAAGGCTTGTACAGAGAAAGGGGTAAACTGTGAAAAAACCTAAACCTTGCTAGGGTACCACTGACCCTTTTTTACTATACTAACCTAGATGTAAAACAAGAATTCTACTCAGTAACTGACCAGGAACTAGAGTATGCAGCGACCTGCTTGACGAGACAGAAAGACTCAAATGCAAAATGAAAGGATAGTTAAGTTGACTTACCTCGCACAGAGTTTCCCGTCGAGAATTTTTTCTTCCAAGATCTCTCCCACCTGGAACAAGGTTCGAATCACAAAAACATGACCACGATGTTAAGACAGAAGCCAAAACGGGGTTTGTTCTGGAACATTTTATCCTCCTTCACCAAGCTAAGACTGGAATGAAAGTGAAATCTATGGAATACCCTTTCGCATGGAGTAATGGTGATGTGTGGTAATCGTACCTGGCCATGTGAATATATAGCAAGTGCCAACATTTCATTGGGGCATGCCAGTCGAACTCTGAATCAAATAGACTTATCTCAGGGCGCCTTAAATGTTGCAGACAGTCCTTTAAGGCAATAGGGTTCCGACCTGTATTGTTTGCTCAGAATATTAATGGTAAGGTACCCAGATGGCCTACCTAGGGTTACTTTTATCACGTTGCTATACCGATTATGCGTTGAACCCAACTACCATTGCATTAACCATCCGAAGTGGATAGCCTAAGGTCGTTAATTACTGAGAAATTTTATAGTAGCGCGACTGTAACCATAACCTTCCCAAGTTTAGCCTCTGCGTGCTTTAATTCATTTGTGTAGATTAGCATCTGAATTATACCCAAACAGTATCTGGTTAAAGGCATTTCTAAATAATATTAACCTCTTCCTTAGACCTTATAATAGTATTTCAGAACAAGTGTTATAAGGCCTTACATCTACGACCATTGCAATAATATAATAGTCGTTCTATGTAGTTACATCTCCACAACATAAAGTGGGTTTTGGAAATGAAAACAGTGGGTAGTTCTAAGTTTCAATGGAACATAATATCCTTAGTTATGTACTTGTGTTCATGTATAACTGAATACCGAAATAGGAATAAGCGACTATCTGTTAAAATAGGATAGAGAAGTAAAAGGAAATAAGATTGTTGTACATTATGGTTGACGAATGACTGAAAGCTTTGATACATAGAATCAACTCAAAGTACCCAATTGTTTTTTTTTTATATGTAAATTTTGAGGTGCATTACATATGGTATCAGAGAAAAAAGGTTACAACACTAGACCTGAATAGGGCCACAATAGTTTCTTAGTTTATATATTCTAATTTATGTGAAACTAATAAAAACATTATGGTTACAAACATAAAGCTATTTATGTTTTGTGTTAATTATGGCAACTCAGGACGATGCAGAAATCAGGATGGGAGAAAACCCACAGCAAGGACCCCGTAGAGATCCAAGACATAACAGTGATAGAAGCTCACCCATGGAAGTGTTAGAAACAATGAGGAACCTGATTGTTTAACTACAAATTTTCAAAGCACACAATGAAAAATTGAAGAAATCACAATAGGAACAACAAGAGATAAATGAAGTCCTGCTGCGCAGTATAGTGACCAAGAAAATCCCAAAGGAAAATAACCACAAGGAAGAAGTCAACAAAAGGGCCTCCAAGAAATCAGGGCCGGAAACAGAAAAAGGAGATAGTTCGTCGAAAGGAACACCTTCAGCTAAAGAAAAAACTAAATCTGACAGAGAAAGAAAAAAATTAGACCTCCTCGAATGAGAATTTAAAAAGATTAAACTAGCTTCCTTTGATGGAGAATCCAAGACGAGAGAAGAAGCTAAGGCATGGTTGTTGGACATCAAAAAATACTTCCAGATCTACAACTATTCCAGCAACATGAAGGTCAGAATGGCCATCTACAATCTGAAAGGGAAGGCCAGCATTTGGTGGAAGGACCTAAAATTTTCCAAGGGCCTAAAGGAGAAACAGTTGGAATGGTCTAACTTTAAAAAGTATTTCAAGAAGCAATACCTTTTAGAAAGTTACTATGAAAGGAAGACAAAAGAATTTTACAAGCTACGAATTAGATAGATGGAAATGGTAAATAAATTTCTGGAACTACTAATGTTTGTACTGTACATCCGGGAGGATAAAGTAAAAATTCAACGATTTTTAAGTTGTCTACCATAGTCCTACAAGGAAAAAATTGAGTTTGACAACCCCAAATTCTTGAGCGAAGTATTCAAGAAAGAACGAATGTGCTGCTATTAGTATAAACAATGGGTAGAGTTTCTCAAAGCCTCAAAGGATAAGAAACAAGATCCAATGAACCAACAGAAGAAGGGGTACCAACCAACTCCTTATCGAAATACAACAAAAAGTTTTCCAAGAAAGGATTTTCACTCCAATCATCCGAATACGAAAGGCAGTGGTAAACCGATAAACCCAGGAACAAAGAAGTTTGGAGATAGCTCCCATGAGCCATTAAAGTGTTAGGAATGTAGAGAGACTCATCTAAGGAGGAACTGTCCACATTTGAGTTCAACAAACATAATTGTTGTTCATAATATGCAGGAAGCCATGATGGTGGGAGATGTGGGCATAAGCCTACATTGGATAAATGAAGCCATAGATGGTTGACAAGCTGACCACCAGTCGTTGGTGGTAGAAATCAAAGGTAAAATCAATGACACTCAAATTTTTGTTTTAATTGACCCTGCAGCTACGTTAAGTTATATTACACCTAATGTGGGAGAGTCAAACAAACTTAAGAAACTGAAGCATGGAAAATCATGGCTTGTACAATTAGCGACTCGTACTAAAAGAAAAGTAGTTGACTTTGTTCCGTATTGTGAGTTCAACTTAGATGGTCAAAATATAAAGACCCATCTGAACATCCTACCACTAGGATCTTACGATATGATTATCGGCATGGATTGGTTGGAACAACACAAAGCAGTACTAGAT
Source organism: Picea glauca (assembly GCA_000966675.3). Taxonomy (NCBI): domain Eukaryota; kingdom Viridiplantae; phylum Streptophyta; class Pinopsida; order Pinales; family Pinaceae; genus Picea; species Picea glauca. The sequence goes on from JZKD02S1755882.1 coordinate 253,347, forward strand.
TTCTATACAATGATACTTAGCTATAACGATGATTTTGGCACTGTTAGAACAGCCCAAGGTATACCCAAACCAGTATCAGTCAGACAAGTTTCAGCAATGAAACTCAAGAAATGTATGAGAAAGGGATGTCAAGTTTATGCCATCCAAGTAATGAATCTGCTAGAAAAAGATGATAAGCGAAAACTAGAAGACTTTGCTATCCTACGTGACTTCAAAGACATGTTTGTGGATGAGATACCAGAATTACCTCCTAGAAGGGAAATAGACTTCTCCGTAGACCTACTACCAGGTTCAACCCCTATCTCAAAGGCACCTTAAGGAATGAGTCTCCCAGAACTGACAGAATTAAAAATACAGTTACACGAATTATTGGACAAAGAGTATATCAAACCAAGTGTCTCACCATGGGGGGCACCAGTCCTCTTTGTGAAAAAGAAAGATGGTACTCTAAGACTATGTATCGATTATAGACAACTGAAAAAAATGACTATTAAGAACAAATACCCCTTACCAAGAATAAATGATCTGTTCGATCAAATTGTTGGGGCCAAGATCTTTTCAAAGTTAGATTTACGATCTAGTTGTCATCAAGTTAGGATAAAACACGAGGACATAAGCAAAAACAACTTTTCAGACAAGGTATGGACACTACAAATTCATATTCATACCTTTCGGACTCACTAACACGCCAACCATGTTTATGTGTCTGATGAATAGTATTTTCAGTCAGTACTTAGACAAGTTCATGGTAGTATTTATCGACGATATTCTGGTCTATTCAAAAATAGAAGAGGAACATGATGAACACTTAAGGATAGTTCTACAGACCTTGAGGAAACACAAACTATATGCCAAATTTGACAAGTGTGACTTCTATCAGAAAGAAATACAATATCTAGGACATGTGATTTCAGTAGAAGGCATTGTCGTAGACCCATGAAGACAAAATCCATTATGGAATGACTGATGCCTAAGGATGTAGCAAATATACAATCATTCATGGGAATTACCGGATATTACCACAGTTTTAAAGAAGGGTTTTCCAATATAGCCTATGCTATCACATCATTACAAAAGAAGGGAACCAAGTTTAACTGGTCAGAAAAGTGCCAAGACAATTTTAACAAACTGAAGTGATTATTGACAACTGCACCCATATTGAAGGTAGAAGACCTCGATAAAGACTTTACGGTATTGGATGCAATTAAAGAAGGACTAGGTGGTGTCCTAACTCAAGAATGACATGTTATTTGTTATGAGTCCCAGAAATTAAAGGAACACGAGCGAAATTATGTCACTCATGACTTAGAATTAGCAACAGTAATACATGCCTTAAAAATGTGGCAACACTACATAATGGAAAGAAAATTCCTACTATTAACGGATAATAGAGGGGTGAAATATCTATTTAGCCAACCAGATCTTAATGCAAGACAAGCAAGGTGGCTAGCCTTCTTAAGCAAATTCAACTTCGAGGTCAGACATATCAAGGGTAAGGAAAATAAAGTAGCAGACACCTTAAGAAGAAGAGTCTATGGGATATTCGAGATAAGTATCAGCAGGGCCAAAAGTGATATGGAACAAAGGATCAGGACAACAGGTATTAATGACGGAAATTACACTAAAGTAATGGCAGAATTACAAAAAAATACTGCAAACTCAGATAAAACGGATCTAAGTATCGACAAGAAGGGACTACTACGATTTAAAAATAGGCTTTACTTACCAGATTCTGTCGAGTTAAAATTAACAGTCTTGGATGATTGCATAAGAAGCCATATTCTGGCCATCGAGGTTACCAGAAAATGATAACAACACTTAGAAAACTATTTTATTGGCTTAATATGAAGGGAGAAACAATAAAATACTTGGCTAGGTTCCATGATTGTCAACAGGTTAAGGCAGAACACCAACATCCACCTGGCCTATTACAGCCATTACCAGTACCAGAATGGAAGTGGGAGAGAATATCGCTGGATTTTATAACAGGTTTGCCTAAAACTCAGAAATAGAACGATTATATTATGGTTGGAATCGATAAACTCAGTAAGTATGCACACTTTATTCTTGTAAAGTCTACATTTAAAGCTATAAACATTCCTGAAATATTCATAAAAGAAGTTTTTAGACTCCATGGTATTCCTAAAATGGTGATTTCAGATAGAGACATAAAATTCACATCTACCTTTTGGAAGGAATTGTTTGCAGGGCTAAGTACTAACTTGAATTTTAGTACGAGTTATCACCCACAAACGGATGGACAGACCAAAAGGACAAACCAAATCGTGGAGGATATGCTCTGCATGTACGTAAGAAAAAAAATGAACAAGTGGGAAGACTATTTACACTTGGTGGAATTTGGATATCACAATGGCTACCAAACTTCGGATAAATTGAGCCCTTTCGAAATACTGTATGATAGAAAATGTACGACTGTGTAACACCCATCCAGGATGTTGAACAATTAATCTTTCATTTTACACATACACAATAACAACTTTGTTTTAACATAATTCCATTGATTTTCATTTACACAATTCTTCTACATTTGCTCAATGATAAATTTAGATAACATGATGAAATAAGTAATATGTTAACTCTATGATTTATAACTTAAAACAAAGTATATACAAAATATCAATAACCAAATATTACCAAAAAATACCTCCTCCTTAGCTTGTCGAAGCTCGTCGGTTGTAATGTAGTCCTGGGCACTTCCAAACATTCTTTTCCTGCCTGCCCAGAGTGAAACAACGGAATCCTCCCTGCCAACTAGGAGCCTAGCCGGCTTCCTAGCTCTAAGAAACCTTTTAGTTTCTTGGCCCTCTGTGCCCATGACTCCAAGAACAATGATCCAAAATCGGATTCAGAAGCCTATCAGGGCTTGAAAAATGCTCAAAAATGAAAGTGCTCGGAATCCGATGAAACCAACACCATTGTGTCCGTCTCGTCTTCTTGATTCTGGTGGTATATTTACTTTGTCAAACGGAGTCCGTATGGAGAAGATATCGCATTCTATCCGCCAAGCCAAACAGGCAAAAATTTGGATGTTGACTGTACCTGTCCATACAGTCCGTACAGGACATGTGTCAGTCCGTACATGACATGTGTCAGTCCATACAGGACACGTGGCAGGCCCATATGATGACATGTGGTAGGTCCGTACAGGACATGTGGCAGCCTCCGGCAGTGACACATGTCAGGCTGATTTGGCATTTTTGGCGTGCAGTTGGACCAATCCTAAAGTGACACGTGTCACCACTGGAAGGGTGACACGCGGCACGAATGATGTCAGCGGATGACATTGTGATGATGTGGCATTGCTGACTGGGTGTACGGCAAGTGACATGGCAAGGATGACATGGAAGCACGTGGTCCAATCAGATGTCGACACGTGGTAGTTTTGTTTTCAAATGATTGGGTGCCACTTGGCACCCAGGTATTGGCTTATTGGTTTGGTTTATTAAAAATATTTTGTGTCGACCGGATTCGAACCGGCGACCTCCTCCAGCATAGCGCCTTCGCAACAGGGCTCCGACCAACGGGACACCGGGTGTCACTTGTTATGGAAGTGGCAAAAACCTATATTTAAGTTAGTTCGTTGTGTTATTCGGTGGGGGGTCGGGCCGGGGCTTAGCCCCGACCCCAGTTTTATGCATTGCTATGTGACCGTTATACGTAGAGTGCGGAGGTTTAAATATATGCGTACGGTTTTAAAACGGATTACAAATGGTTTTGTTTAACCCCGGTTCTATACAGTGCATGTGACCAATGCTGTGCATGCAGGAGGTTCTAGTCATTGGCCCCATGGGCATATGAGAGTATAATGCGACCGTTGTTTGGTGCTAGAGCGCTTGGGGTGGCCCGCGCTTAGCCGTTTCGGCTAGCGCGTGGCCACATGGCCCATATAACCTTGAAAAAAGGGGCATGCGCCCACGGTTAAGGGGCTTATGCCCGTTTCATAACTATTATATGGTTAAAAGTGGGTTGTTAACCACTTTTTGGCTTTTAATTATTAATTAGCCCATTTTTTAATGTAATTAAGCCTATTTTGGGAATTATTGGGCATTTTTAGAGCCTAAATTCGTGGAGGAAGTTGGAGATGGACAACTAACTCCCCCACTATTTAACCAAGGCCATTTTGGGGCCAAGGGGACAACTTTTGGAGATCAATTCAGAGCAGAGATGCTGAGGCAAAGCCAATTCAAAGCCAGTTTGAGGGAGGGAGACCGTTGAGGAGGAGATGTTGTTAGACGATTTCTGAGAGCTCCGGACATCCATTTCGCATGCCGTCTTTTGTGAAAGATTCTAGAGATCTAGACGAACATGACCAGATCAGTATGGAACCCATTCAGCATTGTAATGATGTATCATTGAGATTTCGAAAAGAAATAAAGAAGCCTCCCCCAAAGAGAAAAGGCCCGGAGACGTAGGCAAAGTTGTGCCGAACTCCGTTATCAACCTGTGTATTATGGTTTGTTGTTTTTCATTGCATTTCAGATCTGCATATATGTCTATGGATTTATAATTCATTTTCTTTTCTCGTCCTTTCGTTAAGTTTCCCAATGGTCAATTAATGCATGCAAATAAAAACTCAACCAGAAGTCATTCGAAAAATCTTGACGGATCAAGTGGTATCAGAGCCAGTGGACATTTGGATTTGAGTTGCATGTTAACTAGGGAAAAGCTACATCATGGTGAAGGCGAGCTTGTTGTAGAGAATCCATTAATTGGATTGAGAAAAATATCTTCTCACAGCGAGAAGATGGCATCGGAAGAAGGAATTTCTCAAGATGAGAAAGAGTTCCGGAAAACATTCCTTGCTATGTCGGAGATGGTGAAAGTTTTGTACGAAGATTACTTGGAATGGAAGCGACCATTTTTGGGTGATTCTTCAAAGGGAAAAAGTGAAGAGGAAGAGGACCATCCTCATATTCCTCCTTCACCTCCATCAACACCTCCTTCTTCTCCTTCTTCTTGAAGTTCATGTTCTAAATCTAGTGGAAAGAAAAATGTTTATAAGAATAAACATGAAATGCCATTGTTAAAACTTGATGTAAAATTTGAGTTGCCCATATATGATGGTGAAGTAAATGCAAAAAAACTTGATAACTGGATCAGACAGATGGAGGTATACTGCAGTGTGCAACAGATCAAGGAGGAGGCCACACAAATCCAGTTGGAATCTTTGAGACTTGCAGGTACAGCTCTTATCTGGTGGCAAAGCAAGCTGCAAAAAGGAACACAAAATGTGGGTAATGTATTTCCATCATGGAAGGATTTCATTTCTGCACTTAGGAAACAATTCTATCCTTTGGGTTATAAAGAAAAAGTAATAATTGAATGGCAATCTTTAAAACTAAGAAAAGGACAAGCAATGCAAGAATACACCGATGGATTTCGAAAAATGGCATTAATGTTAGACATTCCTTTGCAAACACAAGAAACCCTTATGAAGTATATAGGAGGTTTTCCTGAGCATATTAGAAACATTGTTTTCATGTTTGGACCCACTAACCTTGATGAGGTTTCTGTTCAAGCTATGTATATTGAATCAGGGAAAGCAGGTGTGTCAGGGGAATCGTCGCCTTCGAGGAAAGAGGACAAGAGAAAAAGGCATGGCAATGGCAAGAATGCAAATGCATGTCAAAGAAGGAAGCAAATCCCTCTTGCAAGCATTGCAAGAAAGAGGGACATGATGAGGAGAGATGTTGGCAGTTGCATCCCGAGAAGAGGCCAAAGTGGTTCAAAGGAAAGAAGGGAACGCAAACAGTG
>JZKD02S1755882.1:302128-321403 GCA_000966675.3 Picea glauca
ATACTTAATTTTGGGGGATGTCACATCCTTTCCCCCTTCAATAAAACATTGTCCAAAGTGTTAGTTCCTTTCTTGAAATAGGATTGGATGATATTTCCACAAATCTCCCTCCAACTCCCAAGTGGCCTCCTCAGGACTAAAGTGCTTCCATTGCACCTTTACCTGAGCGAAAAATCTGTTTCGAAGAGCTATTTCTCTCTTATCCAGAATATGCAGGGGTTCCACCTAGAAATCCCTTTCAGGTTCCACCTGCACCAAGTTCCAATCAATCATATGAGTAGGGTCATGAACATACTTTTTGAACAAAGAAATATGAAATACATTATGAATTATTAGATTAGTTGGAAGTGCAATTTGGTATCCTATGGGTCCAATTCGAGCTAGTATCTCAAAGGTCCCACAAAACCAAGGTGCCAGCTTGACACAGTTCCCGAGTTTGAGTGAACTCTTCCAGGATTTAACTTTCAAGTAAACACGATCTCCCACTTGAAACTCCAAGTGTCTTATTTTCTGGTCCGCATAGATTTTCTATCTATCCTATGCCTCTTTCAAGTTCTGTTGTACATTCCTTACCATACTTTTCATTTTTTGGAGCATCTCTGATCCAACCATAAGTCTATCAACCAGGTTTTCCCAACTAATTGGAGTCGTACACTTCCTGCCATAGAGTACCTTGAAGGGGCTCAATTTAGCCGAAGTTTGGTAACCATTGTTATATGTGAATTATACCAAGTACAGGTAGTCCTCCCAATTGCTTGGTTTTGTTCTTACGTACATGCAGAGCATATTTTCTATGATCTTATGTTTTCATTCAGTGGGTCCATCCGTTTGTGGATGGTAAATCGTGATGAAATTCAAATTAGTATTTATCCCTGCAAACAATTCTTTCCAAAAAGTGGATGTAATTTTTACATCTCTATCTAAGATCACCATTTTAGGAATACCATGCAGTCTAAAAATTTCTTTCATAAATATTTCATCGATGTTTATAGATTTGAATGTAGATTTCAAATGAATAAAGTGTGAAGACTTACTGAGTTTATCGATTACAACCATAATAGAATCATTCTATTTCTGCGTTTTTGGAAAACCTGTTATAAAGTCCAGTGATATGGTCTCCCATTTCAATTTTGGTACTGGTAATGGCTATAATAGGCCAGTTGGATGTTGATGTTCGGCCTTAACCTGCTGACAATCTTGGCACCTAGCCAAGTATTCTGTTGTTTCGCCCTTCATACTAAGACAATAAAATAGTTTTATAAGTGGTGTTATTGTTTTATGTTATCTTGGATGGCGAGAATATGGTTTATTATGCAATTCATCCAAGACTATTAAATTTAACTCTGTTGAATCTGGTATGTAAAGTCTATTTTTACATCATAATAGTCCCTTTTTGTCGAGACTCATATCTGGTTTGTCTGAGTTTGCAGTACTGTTTTGTAATTCTGCCATTATCTTAGTGTAATTTTCGTCGTTAATACCTATTGTCCTTATTCTTTGTTCTAGATCACTTTCTACCCTACTGATATTTATCTCCAATAACCTGTGAAATTGTGTTTTTAAATTAGTGGTTGTTCCCTTTGTTTTCTCCATGAGTTTAGTTCATATATGTTACTCTAAACCCTATTTGTCTGAATGATTTTATATTGTATGTTCTGTACATATTATAGATAAACAAAAATGAGTTCTAGTATATGTTTTAATGATTGTATGATTGTTATAAGTCTTTTTCTATACCTAAATATTCAGTATTCTACCTCTATTGGACGAATTGGTTATTGATATAGTGGGATCCTTAAAGTTGGTATGCATGCAATAACCTAGACAAAGGTTGTTCGAATTCAGGAATAATACAGTCCTCTTAATTATCAAATAGTTACACATAAATTCTGGAATCATCCCTTAAGGAATCCCCTACTATGGAATTTAGAACCTACATGTAAATAAAACATATGATATCCTCATCGAATTCAGTAAATAGACTGTAGGATTTAATTGTGGAGTTATTTCTGGAAATCAAACTTTAAATAGAATCGAATATATATCAATGAACAAACAGAGCCATTATATGCATATGTATATTTCAAACTTTAAACAAAATCGAATATGTATCATTGAAAGAACAAAACTATTATATGCATATGTTTATTTTAAACTTTAAACAAAGTTGAATGTGTATCCATGAACGAACAGAGCTATTATATGCATATGTATATTTCAAACTTTAAACAAAATCGAATATGTATCAGTGAATGAACAAAACTAATTTATGCATATGTATATTTCATTCTGTAATTTAATTCAAAAAAGATATATAGTCTAGAATGATGAAGCATATGGGAATGAACATAATCTAGGGAGTAAGGCTACCCTAAACTAGATGATATAATCATGCTAGGATCATACTATAGGAAAACAAATCAATGATTTCGTCGATACATCATCAACGTTTGACACCTCTTACGCATGTTGTGTGCAGAGAGAGAACAAGAATTTAAGGTTGTGGCATTACCATTTAGAACATCTATCAAACCATTTCTTTGTATTTTTACAGAAAAGATTTCAAAATAATTTCAGAGTAATGCAATCGATTCGGAGGATACAATCTATCGAAAGGATAAGATTTCTACAAAAATAAATGTAGATATTGGAGCATGAAACCCCAGCTCCAAACGATCCCCTTTGGGGTAAAATTTAAAATGAATAATTTCGATAACAAGCGACTATCCATACAGACATCAACAAAGTCTAGTAATGATGGCTATTATAATTGTTTAAAGACTTCCAAATACCTTTAAATTATAGAAGTAATGTACAGAACACCGAGGATAAGTGTTTTCCAAATAGAAAATGATGTCCCTACATTACTAAGATAAACATGTATAAGAGTTACCCAAACAAGTAAACTTAGAGCTATTTCACCATTTCTAGTATTTGGGTTATCAGACTTCTCCTACATCAAGCTCGACTATCTATATATATGTATATATATATATATATATATATATATATATATATATATATATATATAGCCTTAAATGGATTTTTAGCAAAAAAAAAAAATGGGATCTAACCCCTCAGATATCCGGCATAGGAAATTGGTGCATAAGCGATGTTACGTCTAACAACAGAAAGCTACGAACAAAATCGTGACCTCCATGATTGATTTAAGAAGAGAGTTGAGAGCCACATGTGTTATGGAACCCATGTACCTTTTTCAAGTTGATAAAAGGTCGGTACCTACGCCAAGAAATGGGCATCCCTACATTCGGCCATCACAGGAAAACTTTAGTAAAGTACAAAATTAAACTTTAAATTATAAAAATTGAATGTATAGTTTGATTACCACAACGAGGCCGAACTACTTAACTTCAGGGCCGAAAACACCATAGCCTCCAGTTTCCGTGCCTAGATTTGTAATGTGACCTGGGACGAGGGGAGAGTGATGCCTAGAACTTTTGGTGGTTACCTCGTAACAAACAGAGTCCCACCATTAATACAAAGATATCCCTTTGCCACATAATTAAACAAATAATTAAAAGAGGAAATAGCACTGCGAATCAAGAAGTTCAATCTTTTATAAACAAAAACCCTGTATGAACAAAAATGAAGAACGTAAGGAATGACATCATACATATAGACAATAGATGTACTCGAGAAAGTACCCCAAGTCAGTAAGAGATAAATTTCCAGTAGACGACCACTATACTACAATGCATCAACCAAAGAGGAGGATAGATATGGTTGACCTTTTATTTCCCTGGAATCTCTATACTACGTAAGAATAAACCCTTTCCGTGCTACACATAAGTGACTCCCAAAACAGTTACTAGTCATAGGGTAAAACAAAAAGAACTGGAAGAATCCCATGGGAGATAAACAGAGAACGAAAAATGGGGATTTAGGATCACATTGGTATAGAGAAGTGACTCTCAGTAATAGAATCTTCTACAATGGACATTAGAATGAAGGGATAAATTGTGTAGACTACAAACCTAATACAAGAAGTAAATATTTTCATAACCCGCACCATGAAACCTCTGGTTTCGAACTTAAGATATGATAGTTCCATAGAATCTTACTAGGTAGTTAGATGTTTCTACTGAATTCACCAACGATGGTCATAGAGGTGGTAGCACTTCCCTGTGGAACAATGCATAATACAGAACCCTCTACTTCAGAATCTCAAGAGCAGGAATGAGACCGCTAAAAGCTAAGAGGGACGAGTAACACCCTTGACAGCCCATGAAGTACAAGCCATATGCTAGGGAAAAGTTGGCGCATCAGGATTGGGAGGGATAGGAGGATGAAGCATCAGGACTGAGGATAGTAAGATCTAATTAATTCTAGGATAGAGCCTTAACTCCTCCTGACAGGTTACGCCTGCCTCCCTTAAATGTTGAAGATACGAAGTTAAACAACAGTAAAACCATGACTGTCCAGTTAAACTAATCGGTCACTATACTTTTGTCTTTGAAGTGTTCCTTCCTTTACACCAACAGGACAAGGATTGGTAGTTAGTTTAGTTATGCAGTGATCGATGCAGGACTGGTCGGGGTTCAGTTTGTTGTGGTGGAAACAAATTGTATCATAACTAAAACGAAACCATCAGAGAAAATGCATTGATAACCACTCATAAATCACCATTAATAGCATTAGCCCATTTCGGGTATGTATGGGATTTCTAATGTTGACACAGCTAGGTAGGAGTACAAACAATTAATCTCAGAGTTATAAAATTGTGTGCAAAGTCCAAATAGCCCGACTCTCTTAGTTAGGGAAAAAAGGAAATTCAAATCCTAGCGTATGGGTGAATACATGTAAGTAATAATATATATATAGTAAGATATAGGAGTTATAAAAATGCCTATATTTCGATGGAACCTCTCTTATGTGTTAAGTTAGTATGACAAAGGGCTACTCCAAGCCAAAAGGAAATGTAAGTACCCATCATACGAGATGATAAAATTTAGATGATTAGTGAATAATGTACCAAAGTTTTTTTTTTTATGATAAATTTAAGGAACATTACAAATGGTATCAGAGAAAAAGTTACAACACTGGGCCTGAACAGGACCACTGTAGTGCTTAGTATATATTTTTTTTTAGATAAAAATTAATAAATTGTTTGGTTACAAACATAAAACTTTTTATGTTTTGGTGATTAAGTATGGTAGCTCAGGACAATGCAGAAAATAGGATGGAAGAAAATCCACAACAAATACCTCTTGGAGATACAAGGCAAAATAGTGACAGAAGCTCACCCACAGAAGTGTTGGAAACAATGGGGAACTTGATTGTTGATCTACATATCTTTAAACCCAACAATCAAAAATTGAAGAAGGCAGAGCAATAACAGCAGGAGATAAACGAAGTCCTTCTGCGCAGTATAGTGACCAAGAAAATCCCAAAAGACAATAATAACGATGAAGAAGTCAGCAAGAGGGCCTCCAAGAACCGAGGGCCGAAAATAGAAAAAGGAGACAATTCGTCTGAAGGAACACCTCCAGCTGAGGATGGAACTAAAATAGACAAAAAAAGAAAACAAGTATACCACCTTGAAGGGGAGTTTAAAAAGATTAAACCTGTTATCTTTGATGGAGAATCCAGGACATGAGAAGAAGCAGAGGCATGGTTGTTGGACATCAAAAAGTATTTTCAAATCTACAACTATTCCAGCAACATGAAGGTCAGGATGGCCATCTACAATCTGAAAGGGAAGGCCAGTATTTGGTGGCAAGATCTGAAATTGACCAAGGGCCTAAAGGAGAAACAGTTGGAATGGTCTGACTTTAAGAAATATTTCAAGAAACAATACCTTTCTAAAAATTATTATGAAAGGAAGACGAAGGAATTTTACGAGTTATGACTCGAACAAATGATGATGGAGGACCTTATAAATAAATTTTTGGATCTTCTAAGGTTCGTACCATACATCTGGGAGGATAAAGTAAAAATTCAGCGATTTCTAAGATGTCTACCAGAGTCCTACAAGGACAGAATTGAGTTTGACAACCCCAAATTCTTAAGCAAAGTATTCAGAAAAGCGAAAATGTGCTACGACCAGTATAAACAATGGGTAGAGTTTCCCAAATCCTGGAAGGATAAGAAAAAATATCGAATGAACCAGTGGAAGAAGGGGTACCAACCAACTCCTTATCGGAATACAGTAAAGAGTTTTCCGAGAAAGGATTTTCACTCCAATCCTTTGAATACGCAAAGAAGCATAAAACTGATAAACCTAGGAGCGAAGAGGTTTGGGGATAGCTCCTGTGATCCATTAAAGTGTTGGGAATGTGGAGAGCCTCATCTCAAGAGGAACTGCCCAAGTTTGAGTTCAAAAAACAAATTTTTTGTTCATAACCTGGAAGAAGCCTCGATAGTAGGAGACGTGGGCAGGAGCCTACATTGAATAAATGCAGCCATTGACGACTGACAAGCTGACCACTAGTCCTCGATGGTAGAAATCGAAGGTAAAAACCATGACACTCGAGTTTTTGTTTTAATTGACCTCAGAGCAACATTAAGTTATATTACTCTGAAGGTAGTAGAGTCAAATAAACTTAAGAGACTGAAGCATGCAAAATCATGGCTTGTGCAATTAGCAACATGTACTAAAAGGAAAGTAATTGACTATATTTCGGATTTTGAGTTCATCTTAGATGGTCAAACTATAAGGACCGATCTGAACATCCTACCACTAGGATCTTATGATATGATTATTGGGATGGATTGGTTGGAACAACACAAAGAAATATTAAATTGTTATACAAAGATACTTAGCTATAAATATGATTCTGGCATTACCAGGACATCCCAAGGGATACCAAAGCTGGTATCAATCAGACAAATTTCAGTAATGCAACTAAAGAAATGTGTGAGAAAGGGATGTCAAGTTTATGCCATCCAAGTGACGAATCTAGCAGAAAAGGAGGATAATACAAAGTTGGAAGACTTTGCTGTCCTACGTGATTTCAGAGACATGTTTGTGGATGAGATACCAAAATTACCCCCTAGAAGGGAAATAGACTTCTCCATATATTTGTTACCCGGTTCTGCCCCTATCTCAAAGATGCCTTACCGGATGAGTCTACCAGAAATGACAGAATTAAAAATACAATTATAGGAATTGTTGGACAAAGAGTATATCAGACCGAGTGTCTCACCTTGGGGAGAAACAGTCCTCTTTGTGAAAAATAAGGATGGTACTCTAAGATTATGTATCGATTATAGACAACTGAACAAAATTACTATTAAGAAAAAATACCCCTTACCAAGGATAAATGATTTGGTCGATCAAGTAGGGGGGGGAAATATCTTTTCAAAACTGGATTTATGATCCGGTTATCATCAAGTTCAGATAAAAGATGAGGACATAAACAAAACAACATTTCGGACAAGATATGGACACTACGATTTTGTAGTCATACCTTTCAGACTCACTAATGCCCCAGCCATGCTTATGTGCCTAATGAACAGTATTTTCAGTGAGTACTTGGACAAGTTCATGGTATTATTCATCGACGATATCCTGGTCTATTCAAAGATGGTAAAGGAACACGAGGAACACTTAAGAATATTTCTACAAACATTAAGGAAACACAAACTATACACCAATTTCGACAAGTGTGACTTCTATCAGAAAGAAATACAATATCTTGGACATGTAATTTCAGCAGAGGGCATTTTTGTATACCCGGAAAAGATGAAATCCATTATGGAATGGCTGGTACTTGAAGATGTAGTGGATATACGGTCGTTCATGGGAATCACTATATATTACTGTAGGTTTATAGAAGGGTTTTCCAAGATAGCCTACCCTATCACATCATTACAAAAGAAAGGAACCAGGTTTAACTGGTCAGAGAAATGTCAAGACAGCTTCAACAAACTAAAGGAATTATTAACAATGACACCCATATTGAAAGTAGTAGACCTGGATAAAGAATTCATCGTATGTGTTGATGCAAGTAAAGAAGGGTTAGGTGGTGTCCTAACTTAGGAAGGAAACGTTATTTGTTACGAGTCCCAAAAATTAAAAGAACACGAGTGAAATTACTTCACTCATGACTTAGAATTGGCAGTAGTAATACATGCCTTAAAGATGTGGCGACACTACATAATGGGAAAAACATTCCTATTATTAATGGACAATAGCAGGGTGAAATATTTATTTAACCAACAAGATATTAATGCAAGGAAAGCAAGGTGGTTAGCTTTCTTAAGCGAATTTGACTTCGAGGTTAGACATATCAAGGGCAAGGAAAATAAAGTAGGAGACGCTTTAAGTAGAAGAATCAATGGGTTATTTGAGATGAATATTAATAGGGCAGAAAGTGATCTGGAAGAAAGAATAAGGACGACAGGTATTGATGACAAAAACTATACTAAAATAATAGAAGAATTACCAAACAATACCGCGAACTCAGACAAACCAGATCTAAGTATCAACGAGAAGGGACTGCTACGATTTAAAAACAGACTTTACATACAAGATTCAATAGGGTTAAAGTTAACAATCTTGGACAAAGTGCATAAAAAGTCGTATTCTGGCCACCCAGGTTACCAGAAGACGATAGAAGCACTTAGGAAACTATTTTATTGGCCTAATATGAAGGGAGAAACAGTGGAATACTTGGCTAGGTGCCAAGATTGTCAACAGGTTAAGGCTGAGCACCAACATCCAGCCAAACTCTTACAGCCATTACCAGTACCAAAATGGAAATGGGAGACTATATCACTCGACTTTATAAAAGGTTTGCCTAAAACTCAGAAACAGAATGACTCTATCATGGTTGTAATCGATAAACTCAATAAGTCTTCACACTTTATTCCTGTAAAGTCTACTTTTAAAGATTAAACATTGCTGAAATATTCATGAAAGAAATATTTAGACTGCATGGTATTCCTAAAATAGTGATTTCAGATAGAGACGTAAAATTCACATCCACCTTTTGGAAGGAATTGTTTGCAGGGCTCAATACCAACTTGAATTTCAATACAAGTTATCATCCACAAACAGTTGGGAAAACTAAAAGGACAAACCAAATCATAGAGGATATGCTCCACATGTACGTAAGAAAAAAATGAAACAAGTGGGAGGACTATATACACTTGGTAGAATTTGCATATAACAATGGGTACCAAACTTCAACAAAATTGAGCCCTTTCGAAGTATTGTATGGAAGGAAGTGTATGACTCCAATTAGATAGGATAATCTGGGTGACAAACTTATGGTTGGACCAAAGATGCTCCAGGAAATGGAGAACATGGTAAGAAAGGTACAACAAAAATTAAAGGAAGCACAGGACAGGCAAAAGAGCTATGCAGATCAAAAAATAAGATACTTAGAGTTTCAAGCGGGAGACCATGTGTACTTGAAGGTCAAAGCTCGAAAAATCTCATTGAAGTTAGGAAACTATGGCAGGTTTGCACCCACGTTTTGTGGACCCTTCGAGATACTAGCTCGAATTTGACCCGTAGCATATCAACTTGCGCTTCTAGCCAATCTAAGAATTCATAATGTATTTCATGTTTATTTATTGAAAAAATATGTTCATGACCCTACTCATATGATTGATTGGAACTTGGTACAGGTGGAACCTGAAGGTGAATTCTAGGTGGAACCCCTACACATTCTAGACTGGAGAGAAATATTGCTTCGGAATAGAGCCGTCGCTCAGGTAAAGGTGCAATGGAAGCACTTTAGTCCTGAGGAGGCCACATGGGAATTGGAGGGAGATTTGCGGAAATCTCATCCAATCTTGTTCCAAGAAATGAATGAACATTGAGGAAAATGTTTTATTAAAGGGGGAAAGGACGTGACATCCCCCAAAATAAAATATTTTGGAAATTTAAATTTCTGGGAAATTATTCCGTTTTTGGTAAATTCGAATTTGTAATTTTTTTGCCATTTATGGAAATTCTGAATTTCAAATTTGTTAATTGTAATAAATTATTATGACTATTGGGAAGAGCTCTGATTTGACCCAACTAACTATTTGACAATGACACTTATTTAAAAACAGAATATTTTATATTGATTGCAGGAAGACAAATGGAACAACCATGTTAAAAGGAGATGATCATGACTCCATGAGTGGGGAACATGTTGGAACTACCCCTGGGATGATTTGTACAAGTGGAAAATTAGTGATTTGGCCATTGGAAGCCCCTGAAAATCAGGGATTTAGGAAGCTTAGAAAATTCCCAAGGGAGGGAAAAGACCGAGGCAAGTTATAAATAAGCATATGTGAGGAGGAAGGACGCTGCTAAGTATGCTAAGGAAAGAGTCTATTTTTTTTCCTTTTTCACTTTTTGTTATGAACACTGAAAGGGTGTGAGGCAAGGGGAAAAAGTGACTAAATTGAAGGACAGTGTTGTAGAGGGATTTCCAAGTTCGCTCGTATGGACTCATCGTGAGGCTAGGGGGTGAACCAGGCAAATAATCGTGGCTGCTCGGTTCTACGATTGGGAGGAACGTGGTTGTTCCCTTTGTTTTATCTGTGAGTTTAGTTCAGATATGTTACTCTAAACCCTATCTGTCTGAATGATTTAATGTTGGATGTATTGTACATATTATAGCTAAACAGAAATGAGTTCTAGTATCTATTTTAATGATTGTATGATTGTTGTAAGTCTTTTTCTATACCTAAATATTTAGTATTCTACCTCTGTTGGATGAATTGGTTATTGATATAGTGGGATCCTTAAAGATGGTATGCATGCAATAACCTAGACGAAGGTTGTTCGAATTCAGGAATAATACAGTCCACTTAATTATCGAATAGTTACACATAAATTCTGGAATCATCCCTTAAGGAATCCTCTACTATGGAATTTAGAACCTGTATGTAAATAAAACATATGATATCCTCATCGAATTTAGTAAATAAACTGTAGGATTTAATTGTGGAGTTATTTCCGGAAATCAAACTTTAAACATAATCGAATATGTATCAATGAACGAACAAAGCCATTATAGGGATATGTATATTTCAAGCTTTAAATAGAATCGAATATGTATCATTGCATGAAAAAAAATATTATATGCATATGTTTATTTCAAACTTTAAAAAAAATCGAATATGTATCCATGAACGAACAGAGCTATTATATGCATATGTATATTTCAAAGTTTAAACAAAATCGAATATGTATCAATGAACGAACATAACTAATATATGCATATGTATATTTCATTCTTTAATTTAATTAAAAATATATATATAGTCTAGAATGATGAAGCATATGGGAATGAACATAATCGAGGGAGTAAGACTACCCTAAACTAGACGATATAATCATGCTAGGATCATACTGCAGGAAAACGAATGAATGATTTCGCCAATACATCATCAACGTTTGACACCTCTTACACATGCTAGGTGCAGAGAGAGAACAAGAATTTAAATCTATGGAATTACCATTTAGAACATCTATCAAACCATTGCTTCGTATTTTTACAGAAAAGATTTCAAAATAATTTCAGAGTAATGCAATTTTTTTGGAGGATACAATCTATCGAAAGGACAAGATTTATACAAAAATAAACGTAGATATTGTAGCGTGAAACCCCGGCTCCGAACAATCCCCTTTGGGGTAAAATTTCAAATGAACAGTTTCGATAATGAGAGACTATCCATACAGACATCAACAAAGTCCAGTAATGATGGCTATTATAATTGTTTAAATATTTCTGAATACCTTTAAATTACATAAGTAATGTACAGAACGTCTAGGATAAGTTTTTTCCAAATAGAAAATGATGTCCCTACATTACTAAGCTTAACATGTATAAGAGTTACCCAAACAAATAAACTTAGAGTTGTTTCGCCATTTCTAGTATTTGGGTTATCAGTCTTCTCCTACATCAAACTCGACTATCTATATATATGTATATATATATATAGCCTTAAATGGATCTTTAACAAAAAATAAAACGGGATTTAACCCCTCAGATATTCGGCATAGGAAATCGCTGCATAAGCGATGTTACTTCTAACAACAGAAAGATACGAACAAAATCGTGACCTCCATGCTTGATGTAAGAAGCGAGTTGAGAGCTACATGTGTTATGGAACCCGAGTACCTTTGTCACGTTGAGAAGAGGCCGGTACCTATGCCAAGAAATGGACATCCCTGCATTCGGACATCATAGGAAAACTTTTGTAAAGTACAAAATTAAAATTTAAATTATAAAAATCGAATGTATAGTTTGATTACCACAGCGAGGCCGAACTACTTAACTTCAGGGCTGAAAGCACCACAACCTTTAGTTTCCATGCATGGATTTGTAATGTGACCCAGTCCGAGGGGAGAATCATGCCTAGAACTTCTGGTGGGTACCTCGTAAAAAACAGAGTCCCACCATTAATACAAAGATACCCCTTTTCCATAGAATTAAACAAATACTTAAAAGAGGAAATAGCACTGCGAATCAAGAAGTTCAATCTTTTATAAACAAAACCCTTGTACGAACAAAAATGAAGAACATAAGGAACGACATCATACATATAGACAATAGAAGTACTCAGGAAAGTACCCCAAATCAGTAAGAGATAAATTACCGGTAGACCACCACTATACTACAATGCATCAACCAGAGAGGAGGACAAATACGGTTGACCTTTTATTTCCCTGGAATCTCTATACTACGTAAGAATAAACCCTTTCCGTCCTACACAAAAGTGACTCCCAAAACAATTACTAATCACAGGGTAAAACAAAAAGAACTGGAAGAATCCCACGGGACACAAACAAAGGATGCAAAATAGGGCTTTAGGATCACGATGGTATAGAGTAGTGACTCTCGGTAATAGCCTCTTCTATAGTCGAAATTATAATGAGGGGAGAAATCGCGTAGACTCTAAAGCTAATATAGGAAGTAAATATTTTCATAACCCACACCATGAAACCTCTGGTTTCGAACTTAAGATACGATTGTTCCATATAATATTACCAGGTAGTCGGATGTTTCCACTGACTTCACCAATCATGGCCGTAGAGGCAGTAGCACTTCCCTCTGGAACAATGCATAGTACAGAACCCTCCGCTTCGGAATCTCAAGAGAAGGAATGAAACCACTAAAACCTAAGAGGGACGAGTACCACCCTTGACAGCCTGGGAAGTACAAGCCATGTGCTAGGGAAAAGTTGGCGCATCAGGATTGGGAGGAACAGGAAGATGATGCGTCGGGACTGAGGATAGTAAGATCTAATTAATTCCAGGATAGAGCCTTAACTCCTCCTGACAGGTTACACCTACCTCCCTTAAATGTTGAAGATACGAAGTTAAACAACAGTAAAACCATGACTGTCCAGTTAAACTAATCGGTCACTATACTTTTGTCTTCAAAGTGTTCCTTCCTTTACACCAATAGGATGAGGATGGGTAGTTATTTTAGTTATGTAGTGATCGATGCGGGACTAGTCGGGGTTCATTTCATTGTGGTGGAAACAAATCGTATCATAACTAAAACGAAACCATCAGAGAAAACGCATTGATAACCACTCATAAATCACCATTAATAGCATTAGACCATTCCTGGTACATATGGGATTTCTAATGTCGACACAGCTAGGTAGGAGTACAAACAATTAATCTTAGGGTTATAAAATTGCGTGCAAAGTCCAAATAGCCCGACTCTCTTAGTTAGGGAAAAATGAGAATTCAAATCCTAGCGTATGGGTGAATACATGTAAGTAATAATATCTATATAGTAAGATATAGGAGTTAGAAAAATGCCTATATTTCGATGGAACCTCTCTTATGTGTTAAGTTAGTATGAAAAAGGGTTACTCCAAGMCAAAAGGAAATGTAAGTACCCATCATACRAGATGATAAACTTTAGATGATTAGTGAATAATGTACCAAAGAAAAAAAAATATGATAAATTTGAGGAACATTACATAACCCATGGACTCTTCTACTTAAAGTGTCTGCTACTTTATCTTCCTTACCCTTGATATGTCTAACCTTGAAGTTGAATTCACTCAAGAAGGCTAGCCATCTTGCTTGACTTGCATTAAGGTCTGGTTGACTAAAGAGATATTTCACACTGCTAATATCCGTCAATAGTAGAAATTTTCTTCCCATTATGTAGTGTCGCCACATTTTTAAGGCGTGTATTAATTATGCCAATTCTAAGTCATGAGTGACATAATTTCGCTCATGTTGTTTTAATTTTTGGGACTCATAACAAATCACATGTCCTTCCTAAGTTAGGACACCACCTAGTCCTTCTTTAGTTGCATCAACACATACGGTAAAGTCTTTATATGGGTCTGCTACCTTCAATATGGGTGCACTTGTCAGTTATCCCTTTAGCTTGTTAAAACTGTCTTGACACTTCTGCAACCAGTTAAACTTGGTCCCTTTATTTTGTAATGACGTGATAGGGTATGCTATCTTGGAAAACCCCTCGAGAAATATGCGATAATATTCAGTGATTCCCATGAATGACCAGATATCTGCTACATCCTTAGGTACCAACCATTCCATGATGGCTTTTATTTTCTCAAGGTCTACGACAAAGCCTTTTATTGAAATTACATGTCCTATATATTATATTTTCTTTTGATAAAAGTCACACTTATCGAATTTGGCGTACATCTCTTGTTTCCTCAACGTTTTTGGAACTATTCTTAAGTGTTCTTCATGTTCTTCCTCTATTTTAGAATAGACCAGAATATCATCGATAAACACTAGTACAAACTTGTCGAAGTACTGACTGGAAATACTCTTCATCAGGCACATAAACATGGCTAGTGCGTTAGTGAGTCCGAAAGGTATGATCATGAATTCATAGTGTCTATATCTTGTTCAAAATGTTGTTCTGCTTATATCTTCATCCTTTATCCTAACTTGATGATAACCGGATCGTAAAACCAATTTCGAAAAGATCTTGGCCCCACCTACTTGATCAAATAGGTCGTTTATCCTAGGTAAGGGATACTTGTTCTTAATAGTCATTTTATTCAATTGTTAATAATCGATACAAAGTCTTAGAGTACCATCATTCTTTTTCACAAAGAGGATTGGTACCCCCCATGGTGAAACACTCGGTCTGATATACTCTTTGTCTAACAATTTCTGTAATTGTATTTTTAATTCTGTTAATTCTGGTAAACTCATTCGGTAAGGTGATTTTGATATAGGGGATGAACCAGGTAGTAGATCTATGGAGAATTCTATTTCCCTTCTAGGAGGTAATTCCAGTATCTCATCCACAAACATGTCTTTGAATTCATGTAGGACAACAAAGTCTTCTAACTTTAGCTTTTCTTCTTTTTATAATAGATTCCTTACTTGGATGGCATAAACTTGACATCCCTTTCTCATACATTTATTGAATTGTATTGTTGAAACTTGTCTAACTGATATAGGTTTTGGTATACCTTGGGTTGTTCTAGTAGTGCCATAATCGTCTTTAAAGTTAAGTGTATTTGTATAACAATCTAGTACTTCTTTGTGCTTTTACAACCAATCCATTCCGATGATCATATAATAAGATCCTAGTGGTAGGATGTTCAGATTTGTTCTTATGTTTTGGTCATCTAAGCTGAACTCAAAATTGGAAATAAAGTCAACTACTTTCCTTTTAGTTCCTATTGCTAGTTGTACCAGCCATGATTTTGCATGCTTCAGTTTCTTAAGTTTATTTGACTCTACGACATCAAGAGTAATATAACTTAACATAGCTCGAGGGTCAATTAAAACATAAATTTAAGTGTTATTGATTTTACCTTCGATTTCTACCACAAAGGACTGGTGGTAAGATTGTCGACCATCTATGGCTACATTTATCCACCATTGAGGCTTCCTGCAAATTATGAAAAATAGTTATGTTTGCTGAAATTAAACATGGACAATTCCTCCTTAGATGAGGTTCTCCACATTCCCAACATTTTAGTGGTTTGCGGGGGTTGTCCCCAAAACTCTTCATTCCCAGATTTATTGTTTTATCGTTGCCTTGCGTATTCGGATGGTTGGAGTGAAATTATTTTCTCAGAAAGCATTTTGCTGCATTTTGATAAAGAGTTGGTTGGTATCCCTTCTTCTGTTGGTTCAGTCGATCTTGTTTCTTATCCTTCTAGGCTTTAGGAAACTCTGTCCATTGTTTGTACTGGTCGTAGCACATTCGTGCTTTCCTAAATACTTCACTTAAGGACTTAGGATTGTCAAACTCAATTTTGTCCCTGTAGGACTGTGTTAAACATCTTAAGAATCATTGGTTTTTTACCTTGTCCTCCCGGATGTAAGGTATGAACCTTAGTAATTCCAGGAATTTTTTTATAAGGTCTTCCATTTTCATTTGTCCAAGTCATAACTCATAAAATTGCTTCATTTTCCTTTCATAGTAGCTTTCATATAGGTATTATTTCTTGAAATATTTCTTAAAGTCAGACCATTCCATCTATTTCTCCTTTAGTCCTTTGGCTAATTTCAGGTCTTGCCACCAAATGGTGGCCTTCCCTTTCAGATTGTAGATGGCCATTCTGACCTTCATATTACTGGAATAATTATATATCTGGAAGTACTTTTTGATGTCCAATAACCATGCCTCATCTTCTTCTCCTGTTCTAGATTCTCCATCAAAGGTATTTGGTTTAATTTTATTAAATTCTCCTTCAAGGTGGTCTACTTGTTTTCTCTTTTTGTCTGTTTTTGTTCTATCCCGAGCTGAAGGTGTACGTTCAGAGGAACTATCTCCCTTTTCTTCTTCAGGCCTAGAGTTCTTAGAAGTCCTTTTTATGACCTCTTCTTCATTGTTATCATCCTTAGGGATTTTCTTTGTCACTATACAACACAACATGACTTCATTTATCTCTTATTTCTCCTACTATGCTTTCTTCATTTTACATTGTCATCTTTGAATATTAGCAGCTCCATAATAATATTCCTCATTGTTTCCAACACTTCTATAGGTGAGCTTTCGTCACTATTCTGTCTTGGATCTTGAGGAGGTCTCTGCTCCATATTTCCTTCCATTCTCATTTCTGCATCGTCCTGAGCTGCCATAATTAACACAAAACAAAAAGGGATTTCTCTTTGTAACAATAAAGGTTTATTAGTTTTTCATAAATCAAAATATATACTAAGTAACTAATGTGGCCCTATTCAGGCCCAGTGTTGTAACTTTTTGTCTGATACCATATGTAATGTACCTCTAATTTGACATAACATTTTTTTTTCTTTTGGTACATTAATCCCCAGTTTTTCGTTTAGTAAAATCGTAGGAAAGGTACTTAAATTTTTTATCTGATTAAAGCTTGATAAAATACTCGTAATAAGAGTAAAACCTTATTCCAGACTAACTTAACAACTTGTAAGAGAGGCTCCCAATGATTTCTAGTACTTCTCCAACTCATATATTATCACATAGATACCAATATAATACGTATATCCACCTATATTAGAAATCAAGTACATTAGTATTCGAGCTCCAAATTCCTTGCTAATATCGGGCTCTTTGGATTTTGCGTACAAGTTTATACCATTGAGAATTAATATGAGGACTCCTACCTAACTGTATGTATATCAGAAGTTATACGCTTAACATAACACATAGAATGAAATAGGTTAATGATATCATTGACAATGTCTAAGTCGCTTGAATGGATTTTCTTTGAGGCTCCATCGTGGTTATAACACTTTTAGTTCCCCAACTTAAAGATTTGAAAACAGACCAATCCCACACAATTATCTGCATAACCAATTTGTAATTGAGTCTCATCTCACTGATGGAGGTAAAGGAATGGTAACTAACTGGACAAAAAAGGTTAGTGACTGGCTAGTTCTACTGGAAAAACACGAAGTGACTGCTATTAACTTTGCATCTTCATTAGTAAGGGAGAGAGATGTATATGCCAGAAGGAGTTAAATTTTTGTCCCTATGATTAAGTAGGCTCTTGTAAGCGCTAGTCCCGATATCTCTCCCACGTTTCCTTCCCAATCCAGGTGTGCCACCTTTTCCCTAACACATGGCTTGTACCTTCAATGTTTATTATGATTAGTACTCATCTCTTATTAGGGTTAGGCGGTTCCTCTCTTGCCATTGTGACTCCGAAGGGGAGGGTTATGCGTTATGCTTCCTCGACAGGGAAGGGATACAAACTTTACAGTCAAATCTTGGTGAATTCGATGGCATCCAACGACTTCCTGGTAAGTTTCCAAGAGAGATTTCATATCTCAAATTTTGAAACTAGAGTTCGGGGTTTGGTTAATATGAAATATTTTACATCTTGTAACCCTTATTTTGATTCTAATGGCCCCCTTGTTTCCTAGCGATAATGTTCAAAACCTGCGTGTTTTTATTCTGGTACCGGCTGTAGATGTGGTTTTCCCATTGTATCCTTGCGTCACTACTCTTTAACTCTTTAACCTATTGTTATACATTGCGGTCTGATGTTTGTGTTCTTCTAGGATTATTTCTGGGTTTGACCCTGTGGCTAGTAACTATGTTGAATGTATCTTAAAATAGTTCAGAGAAGTCCCTTTCTATACCATATAAAGGTTTATAATGGGGTTAAGTCTGTCCCTTATCGCCCCTATCCTTATCTATATCTGATACTTATTGTTTGAAGTATGATAGTGTATTAACGAGTGGTTTATCTCTCGTTAAGTTAGAGTACCCTCCGCGAGAAATCTATTGAATTTGTGTATAATTTTTTCCTTATGCTCTTCGATCTATTCACTAGAGGGGTTTATTAAGAAGGTGTAATTTGAAACTCACACTGCTATTGTAACATCCCTCTCTGGCGTACATACCAAACTTATTCTTTGAGGACACTTGCTCGCAAGTGATCTGGATTTAGATGATGATAAAACTTTTTCTCTCATTATGATGCGTTGAGTTATATGACATGATGTTTTTACTACCTTGATGTAGACAGGTGCTGCTGACTCAGTTTCGTTGAGTGTGCAGGGTTTCGGACCTTGAGGATGCCGAGGCATCGGTAGAACTCCCTGGGACTCCGGGTTGAGTCAGAGAGTGGGGTATTTGAGTTGTTTCATTTATGATGATATGTTTCGTTTTGATGATGTACTATTGATTATATGATATGTTGTTGACATGATCTGACATGATGGTTGATGATGCAGGTTGACGATAGCAAGCCGACCAGACTCACATATGGAGTAGAGGGGCCACACACAAGATCCAGAGAGATTTAGGGAGAGGTGTGGACAGCAGCCCTGCCACAGCCTACTAGCACTCCCACCGTGGCTCGAACTGTAGGTTAACGATTACCTAGTTCGAGAGGATCCACGAT